>PVHX01007024.1:0-95048 GCA_004024805.1 Geosciurus inauris
TTATGTTTACTTTTTATATGTGTAAAGCTCTGTAGTAGCTTTGAAACTGTAATTTATTTTTCTATCGAGTGCACTATATTCAGTGTGTTCCAGTTTTATATTACTTGTATTAGAAGCATTGCACTGAACTGTGAGTTGTCTGTACACTGAAATAAGAACTGTAGCTGTGACCCGGTTCAAATAAAACTTCTGCAAGACATTCGTGTTTTTATGAGTTTGTTTCTTGGGCATGTAATACTTTCATGCTGACCTCAACAGAATTATTGGGCTACAGCCACCATTAATAGAAATGTGATGGGGTGAATTGAAGCAGTGACACAGTGACTCACGTCAGTGTAGGTTGTGTGAATTTGAGAGGAGAGACATTTTGAATGTTAAAACCTCATGTGTAATGCCTAGCAAAATCCTAGAAAGCACAGTGATCGTTCCAAGAAGCAGCATGGTGCAGAGGAAACACAGCTTTGGTCATGAAGTCCAGGCTGCACTGCATAGTAACCCTGAGACCTTGAATAAATCATTTCATAAACCTGACCCTCAGTTCCTTTGTCTGAAAGGATGTTTGAAGTGTACGTCACAGCATCTTAGAGGAGGCAGGTGTCTGTCTCCTTCCCTCACCAGCTCCTTCCTGCATGCAGTTTACTCCTTGCCATCCCTGTGAGGAGTGCTGGTCAGGTTGCTTTCAGAACTTCTACTGGGCAGAGACACACAGCACCATACAGGGCTGGCAAGGCTTTTGAGGGAAGTTGGAAAGATCTGCTCTTTCTTCTCTCCTCCTCTCTCTCTCACCTACAAGAGAGGTCATGCTGGGCCTTGGAAACAAGGTGTTCTTCTGCCCTCTTCAGGGTTGTGTTGTCTGTGCTGGAAGTTGAGTTGATGATGCTGGAAGCTCTCCTAAAAGGAATTTTTTGCGTGCTTTAGATCAGTGGTTTGGTGCTTGCCTAGCATGTGCAAGGCCCTGGGTTTGATCCCCAATATGGCCAAAAAAAGAAAAATTTTTTGAGGGACAGAAACAACAACCATTCTAACTTGCCTCATTAGAAAGAAAGGGGTTGCTCTCCATACCACCAGGAAGGTGGAAGATGGGAGGTAGTGTGCACAGCATCTCTGGGTCAGGCAGTAGCTCTGACCATTGCCTAGAGGGCTGGGCACCTCACAAGGCTGTGGTTTCCTGAGAGAAAGGGGATGGACATGGGTCTTCCAAAATAACCAGATAAACCCAGCATATTACCTGGAAAGAGCTTGTGTGAAAAGCGTGGAGGGGCTGGGGGCACAGGTCTCGAGTCAGTAAGGTCAGTGGTACTGCTGACCTGAGGAAGGGAACTCACATTGGTTTGGTTGCAGGGTGGTGTCTCTGAATGGTCTGTCTCTGGCCCCACCCCTGTCCCAGCAGATGTTTATCCCACTGTGCTTTGATTCCAGAATTCCCTTGTGAGGAGAAGCAGGTAGCAGAACAACTCTTCTCCTTAACAACCGAGGAGCCCATATGAGTGCGCAGCTGTCCATAGCTCATACCAGTGTGTCATGTTTCAGGTGCAGTAGTCAAGGTTCATAGATAGCATATGCTCCTAGGCCAGCAAATTAGGATGATGGGGAAGAGATGGACTATCAAGATTACTAGTCCCCCCAAGCGGGGCACAGTGGTGCAAGCCTGTAATCCTAGCACTTAGGGAGGCTGAGACAGGAGAATCGCAAGTTCAAAGCCAGCCTCAGCAAAGGCAAGGCACTAAGCAGCTCAGTGAGACCCTGTCTGTACATAAAACAAATAGGGCAAGGGATGTGGCTCAGTGGTCGAGTGCCCCAGAGTTCAATCTCCAGTACCAAAAAAGAAAAAAAAAGATTACTAGCCCCAGCCCTATAGTGTGTATATAAGGAAATAGGTCCAGAGAGGGATAGAAACTGGTCCTAGGCCATATGGTTAGGAACAAGAATCCAGATCTCAGGCTTCCAGAACACAAACTCTGCTCTTTCTGTTCTGATTCCCCCAGCACTGCTTGTCTGCTTGCTGAACCAGAGTTGTAATGAAGAGTAGTCTCAGCTTATCTGCTGCATCCTGAGGCCCTTCCTGTCTGAGTCCAGAATTTCCAGAGGCTCATCCGTGTCAAAGCAATGCCTTCCCAAAGAAAAAACATCCACAATACGTCTGGACGGACCCGTATATTTGTCATCTTTTAGGGTTCCCCAGGTGTTTTAGTCAGCTTTTTTGCTGCGACTAAAAGACCTGACCAGACAGTTGTAGAGGAGGAAAAGTTTGAGGGCTCATGGTTTCAGAGGTCTCAGTCTGTTGACAGCCAGCTCCATTCCTCCAGGCTTGAGATGAGGCTGAACATGGCAGAGGGGAGCGGCTCACATGGTGATCAGAAAGCAGAGAGAAACCACTTGCCAGATACAAGATGTATTCACCAAGAGCACACCCCCAAAGGCACACCCCCTCCAGCCACATCCCACCTGCCTTTAGTCACCATCAGGGGTTTGATTCACGGATTGGGTTAAGGCCCTCATAACCCAATCATTTATCTTCGGAACCTTCTTGCATTGTCCCACATGTGAGCTTTTGGGGACACCTAATATTGAAACCATAACATCATGGCTTCAAACAGCACTTTCCTCTTCCCTGGGGTACAGCCAATATCCCTTATGTGGGGTGTTTGCTCCATGTTTATCACATACCCCCAAATACCACATGTGTTATCCCTTGTGGAACTCTGAGTATGGCTTCATCTGGTGGAACCCACAGGTATGCATGGGAAAGCCCCACCATCTCTTTAGAACTCCACTGTCAGACCAGAGAAGCTATCAGGAACAGGGTGAGTAGAGGAGTCTGTTCAAAGAAAATCCAGTACAGGATAGATAACCATATGTGGAAGTTCCAAGAGATCAAAGGTGGATTCAAAATTACAGAGCGCAAACATTTTGGAATTTAATGTGGTCAAGAGCAGCAGCAAGCCCAGTGGATCCCAATGACTGGGGTCAGAGGAAGGAAGTGTACATAGTGGTCAGAACACAAGTGGCTTTCCTCAAGCCTGAACATACCTGGTTTGTGTCAAGCTGGTATTAAGGACAGCAGGCATATTACTGGTGCTGACGGCACCTGGGTTCAGTAGTCAAGCTCCTCTTACCTCTAATGGTTTTGTGTATAGTATGCTGAGAAACTGCTCAGAAAACTTAGGTCATTGTTGTTCAGGGTCAGTTTTGGCAGTTACAACTCAAAATGGCTGCAGTCAGATGGATGTGCACAGAGGTGCTCCTCCTGGGGCCACTGCCAGCTGCGCTCTCAGCTCTGCATCACTGACAAACTAGATTCTCAACAAAAGTGTGCTCAGTGAAGCTGTCAAAGCATAAAAGTTCTCAGCCTAGAATATGAAAGCACACACCACTTTTAAGTCAGCCATTTAAAATGAATTATAGTTGAAGTACAAAATAAAAATAAACCCTATTGGTAACTGGTCTACCAGTCTCTCTTGTCCTTGTAAAGTGGTGATAATAGTAGGAACTTGCTATGGTTTGAATATGAGCTCCCTAGATCATGTAGCAATAGGTAATGGGATTAGATTATGAGAGCTATAATTTAGAGGATTAATTCATTTAATGGATTAATTGAAAAGACTAGTGGGTATTACCTGTAGGCAGGTAGGGTGTGGCTAGAGGAGGTAATGTCACAGAGTGGGGGACATATCTTTAGGATTCACATTTTGTCCCTGGTGCCTTGCTGTTTGCCTCCTGACTACCAAGAGGTGAGCAGCTTTCCTCTGCTGTGCTCTGCCTTACCTCAGACCCAAAGAACGGGTGTTGGCCAGCATGGACTGAGCCTTTGAAACTATTTAATTTTTTCCTCCTCCAAGTTGTTTACATCAGGTATTTTGGTCACAGCAACAAAAATCTAACATATACCCCATAGAATGACAAAGATGGAATGAACTGCGAGTGCAGAATTCTTAGGAAAGAGGCACAGTAAATGTTTTGTGTTGGTCTCCTTATTAATGGTGTGGTGGTAGTATGTTCCTAGCCATTCTTTATTCCTTTGCTTCTCTCCCAGTACTGGATGGATTCAGCGACCCTTTTTGAGGGTCTGGTCTCAGCTTCAGAGAGAAGGCACTCAGCAGAGCAGATTCTAGGCCACAACTCCTTGGGTGGCTTCTCTTGGGTGGCAGCTGATTCACCCAGTCTCCACTCTGTCCATTCCTGACTCTCCTCCAGCAACCCTTCACACCAAGCAAATGACTCCCTCACCAATAAAAGCAGAAAGACACAGGTGAGGGTGCTCTCAGCATCTACTGTTCCCTCTTTCCTTCCTGTTAAAACAGAAGTGCTCATCCTATTATAGCCTGTGTCCCAGGCCCTCGCCATCCTCCCTTTCCAGCACTCTTATGTGCCCCCCAGCTTTCCTGTATCTTTACATTGCACTTGACTAAAAGGTGATTTGCTTTGTCATTGAAACCTTTCCAAATGTTTTCCATTTTGAAAAGAACAAATAGCTCTATCACATACCTTTCTGGCCTTTCCCTTTACAGCCAGACTTTTTTTTTTTTTTTAATGGTACAGGGGATTGAACCCAGGGATGCTCTCCCACTGAGCTGCATCCCCAGCTCTTTTTAAATTTTATTTTTATTTCAAGACAGGATCTCGCCAAGTTGCTGAGGCTGGCCTCAAACTTATGATCTTCCTGACTTAGCCTTCTGATCACTGGGATGATAGGCATGTACCACCGCACTTGGCACACAGACAGACTTGAGTGTTGTCCTCTATGTCCTGACTTGTGGCTTCTGTCTAGGCTTGCCCAGTACATTATAGCATTTGTCAATCTCTTCTCAACCTCCCCAGTTCTCTTGGTTTACCCGTTAGGACAGATAGCCCAGAAACAACTCAGTGGTCTATAAGGACTGGTTACAGTCCTAATTTGTAGTCCCTAATTTGTAGGGCCTAGTGCAAAATAGAAATGTGGAACCTTACTCAGAAATTACTGAGAATTTCAAGATAGTAACAGCAAAGCATTAAGCCAAGCACAGGATCCTTTGAAGTATGGCCCTGCTTACCACAAGGTTTCTTATGAACATATTTCCACACAAGTGGCCCAGACTTAGAGACTGGACGCATGTTTTTATGATCTCAGAGGAGGGGAAAAGGGTACACAAGGAACCATCCTTCAGCTTGTCCCATTTCTGTCTGGAGGTGACATTCATCGCCGTTGCTTGTATTTTACTGGCCAGAACAAATCAGAAAGGTGGAGCAAAGGCAGGGCATGTTGCAAATTTTGCAACTTCTCCTGCCAATCTGATGAGTACTTGGTTTCCTTTCTAAGCAGATTTTCTTCTCTGCCCCATCCAAGGCCAAGGACCTCTGCGCTTGGTCTCACACTCCTGAGCTTTGTAGACAGCTCCCATTGTGTCGAATCCATCCACAGCACCAGGCTTGTGCCTCCCAAACCTCCATCTGCAACACATATTTCTGCCTGGGCTGCTCCTTCTGAGCTCCATTTGGAGTTGGCACAAACACCCCAATCTCAGCATATCTTAAACCAAACTTAAAAGTGTTCTACCAAAGTCCCCTACTTCTCCATGTGGCAAAATCAATGCTTCCCAAAGGCCCTAATCTCAGTAAATTGTCTTACTAACCTTGAGTCCTCTCTCTTTTCTCCCCTACCCCTGTCCCATCAGTCTTCAGGTCCTACTGAATGTCTCTGCAATCCTTCTATCTCTGCAGATCCACCCCTTCCTTGACCAAGGTGGCATCTGGCTTGAGCTACCACAACTACCTGCCCATTGATCTCCCTGCATTCAGTCAGTTGAACAAGGTCATGATCCTCCTTTGCTCAAATTCCCTTAGTGGCTTCCCATTTCCCTGAACACAGAATCCAACTCTTCCAATGGCTCCAGCAGCATTTCCTACGGCTCCTTGTGACTGGGCCTCTCCTTATTCTGCTGGGACCCAGGGTTCCCTATATGGGGCTCAGGTTGCATGTCACTTCCCCAGACATCCCTCCAAGCACCCTGTTATAGGCCTATCCCCCTTTGTGATACTTACTTGTTTAACCATTTTCTCTGATCTTGTAAGTTCACCCATTGCTGTATCATGGGCACCCAGCAACCTGCCTGGCAGGCAATCGGTATTCAAATATTTGTTGAATGAATACTGAATTTATTAAGCATATACTAAATTCCACTATGTTTCCTGCTGGGTTCTTAATTTAAATTTCCCCATTTCCTTCTGTATTAGGAAACCAATAGGATTTGCGTATATAGCTGTATGAGAGGGATTTATTAGAGAATTGGCTCACAGGATTATGGAAGCTGAGAAGTTTCATAATTAACAAGCCATCAGCAGACTGGAGACCTTGGGATGCTGGGAGTGCGGTTCAGCCCAAGTCCAAAGGTCTTGCACCCAGGGAGGCTGATGGTGTAATTCTCAGTCTGAGGCTGAAGGCTTGGGAATCCCAAGGGGTAGGACAGAAGGGATCACTGGTCTAAGTCTTGGAGTCCAAAGCCTGGAGAGTCTGGAGTTCTGATCTCCAAGGCAGCCCCTCTCAGCAACTTTGTGCCAACTTCCAAATCTAAGGACGGAGTAATAGGGTGGCTGTTGCTGGGAGAAAGTGGCAACTGGGCAATGTTTAGGGGTTGTGTAAGATCCCCCACTCTGGGAAATCCTTGCCACCAAATGAGTGAGATGCCTGTGGTGACCACATGGGGGCACTGCAGCACTGAGAAGACCTTGCTGGTCCAGCCTGAGGGAAATTTTTCTTGTCCCAGAAACACTACCAATTTTTAGGAGCTGGGAGCCCTGTGGGAAAGTGAGAGAATACTGTATGATGTATATATCAATTTATATGACTGAACATGTCCAGGTAGAGTCGATTCACCTTAGGGAGAAGATATTTCTTCTCAGGAAATGGAAAGCTCCCCAGACAGGGCTGTCCCTGGACCTCAGAGGTTTTTATTGGCTCTGGATTAGGTACACACAAGTGTCAGTTCTTTGTCTTTCTAGCCTCAATTCTCTGTAACACCAAGGGGCTGTCTCTGTGGCTCTTCCTCTCCTTCATGCCTCCCCCTGTGCCACCTCTTTGTGCCCTCAGGCCACCAGCTCTCTGGCTTTCTTTTCCAAACCCTGGAGAAGCTGCCTGGTTTGAAGTTTGGATGGGAAGGAGCTATTGGGCCTCAGAAACCCTCAACCTGTGACAGCCGGTTGACCTGGGTCTTTGCTCACCACAGTCTCTTTGGCAGATGGCAAGTGTGACACTTAGTTGCCAGGATGAATTTTTTTAAAAAACAAAAATATTTTTAAAACTATTATGAAATATATCACACATATAAAAATGTGCACAGCTTTTTAATTTATTATTGCTGTTATTATTTGATGCCAGGGATTGAATCCTTAACCACTGAGCCCTATCCCGAGCCTGTTATATTTTTTATTTTGAGACAGAGTCTTGCTAAGTTGCTTAGGGCCTCACTAAATTGCTGAGGCTGGCTTTGAACTCATGATCCTCCTGCCTCAGCCTCCCAAGCCACTGGGATAATAGGTGTGCTCCACCCCCCACCCCCCAGCTGTCTTCTTGGACTTTTGAGCAGTGTAAAATGATTAAGACTTTGGGGATTGTGGGGATGGAATGAATGAACTCCAAGTTTGTGTTCATGAATTAATTCAACAACTGTTCATTGAGAGACTACTATTTGTCCAGCTTGCACCCCAATGCTTGAGGCAAAAATGAACAGACCTATCAACTGTCCTGCCCTCAGGGAGCTGCTACTGCCCATGTGAGATGGACAATCTTGCCGCTAGATATTCTGGGAGCCTTTTTGTATATTCTGTTCATAATATCTGAGCTTCCTTCCCCCATCCCTTTTCCTCCCTTCTTCTTCCACCTGAGTAAAATTGGTATCAACCCTCTATTTTTTCAGCTGCAGTTTCTTACAGTTGAACCCTATACTGGGTATCACTTCCTGGTTTTAGCTCCAAATGGTTTCAATTGCTTCAAAAAGTCAAATCCTCTCTCAAAGGAAGACATTTGTCCAAAAAATGTGCAAAGGCTGATCCAGGCAATGAGAGCAGACTGAGACATTCACTGGCTGTGGAGGTGGCGCGGAGGTGGCACCAAGGTTCTTGTGTGGTTACACTCCCATTACATCTTCTCTGCATGCAAGCCCGTTGCTGCCTGCAGACTCAGTTCTCAGAGTCGGTCCTTGCAGATCACCAGCAGTGGCCCTCAGGCTTCTGCAAAGACAAGGTGCTGCAGCAGTCTTAGAAGTAAAGAGCATGACCAGCCAGGGGCTGAACCACCAGGGCTGGGTACCAAAAAGCCAGACCCCACCTGGAACTGCCATCTTGTCTCGAAAAGGCCCTTGACAAGTAGCTGTCAGTCCCCTTTGCTGTGTGAGATCACGTGCAGCTGTCACTGGTGGTCACCCACCTCTGTGCCACTCTTACCTTTCCCTTTCCACCATGGACTCTCTTCCTTGCCTTGGAGACACCCTGGCCTTTCCAACGGTACAGGCCCAACCAAGAGACCTTTGAACTCAAAACAGGACTTGTCCCCGGGGGCACAGTCATATCTGACGCTGCCCCGTGTGACCGGAGCTTCGGTTTCAGCATCTGAAGTCTTTCACACACTGATGGCCAGGATGACAGGCGGTGGCAGATAAGACCCTCTTGATCTCTCCATCAGGCAGGGTATCACCCCCAACCAGGGCTCTCGAGGCTCCAGAGCCAGGTCTGACAGACCTGTGTTTCTTGTGGACTCCTGAGTTCCCACATCTCAACAGTAAAGCCCACTATAGGAAACCAGAGGGACGGGGTTTTGCTTCTCTACCCTCAGGGCACAATCTTCAGGAGAGTAGAGGGAGCTCTTGAGCATCTTCTGTGCGCTGGGCTATACTGTGCCAGGGTGTCTCCCAGCTCCCCTGACCTGTTCCATAAAATCTCCCCTACCACTCTCACTGGGAAGGGGACAGGCTGACACAGGGGAACAAAAGCAGAGCCCTTTCTCACTTAAGCATGATGACCTAGCAACGCCACCATGCAGAACACACAAGCAAATAAAGGCCTTGAGAGAGAGGCCTGGCTCCGCAAAGCCCTGGTGCAGAACCTGAGTCTCAAGTCTGGGTCATCCTGTGCCTTGCTGTTGAGGGGAGGCTCGGGGCCATTCCCTAAGCCAGATGCAGAAGCTGGATTTCAGTGACTGCACTGCAGAAATTGTAGGAAGCAAGCCCCTCCATGGCTGTGGCTAAGGTGTTTTAAGGTTTTCTCTTCCTCTGTGTCACTGGGTCACAGGAACAGATGGGTGTTGGAAGGATGTGTCTCCCTTTCTACCCCCCAAGTCATGGGACCTCCATGGGGTACAGAGTGGTGCACCAAAGGGAAATATGGCAGGCTGAAGAAACACCAGGAGGGCTGGGGTTGTGGCTCAGTGGTAGAGTGCTCACCTTGCATGTATGAAGCACTGGGTTCGATTCTCAGCACCACATAAACCAAACAAACTAACAAATAAATCAATAAAATATATCATGTCTATCTACAACTAAAAATATTAAAAAAAAAAAGAAGAAGAAGAAGAAGAAGAAACACCAGGAGTTTTTTCATACCATTTGGCTACAGACCCAAAGGAAAATTTGTTGGCAGGCTGTTCTCCCCAGAGGCTTGGTCTCCCAGGAGTTCATGGTGCACAGGGGGAAGCCTGAGGGCTGTAGGTATAAAGCTGGCCTGAGAGTGATCAGGGCAGCTGCAGCCGGAGGGCCACAGGGTCTACGCAGAGGCTGAGAAGATCTGCAGTTGCTGAGTTCGGGGAGGGTGGAGTGAGGCTTACCCAACCCCGATGCTCCCCGCCTGCTTGGTGGCAATGCAGAAAGCACAGCAGAGACCTTCAGGAGTATCCACTGACAGGCCCTGCTGCAGGCCCAGGCAGGGAGTCAGGTTTGGAGAGAAGCTATGTTAGCGACCCCAGGTGTCCTCCCCTAGATGGGCCTAGACGGGTGCCCCAAGAGCAGAATGCTGGGCTCCTTCCCAGGGGGCAGAGGGTGGGATTCGGGAAAAAAGGCTCTTTCTAAGAGGACTGTGGCATGCCCTTGGATGTTATCATGCCAGAGAGGGCATGCACCTGCCCAAGCTGGTCATGGCTCGCAGTGACATAGTGGCAGTCAATGCCAGGAAGAGGTGGCTCCATTCATTAGTGCTTTTAGAAAAAGGATCTCTGAAGTTTGTGTTTAGTCAGTCCTTAAGTAACCTCTTGGTGCTTTGAAAGGCAAACTAGGGCTGGGGGTGACTCAGTGACAGAGTGCTTGCCTAGCATGTGAGGCCCTGGGTTCCATCCCCAATATCACCAAAATAAATAAATAAATAAATAATTAAAATAAAATTCAAACCAGAGTATTTGTATTTCCTGCTTTTGAGAATGCTCCAAGGCTGTCGTGTCACCCTAAAGAGTGCTCTCCTGCGTTGGTTTGAAGCTCTGTGCAAAGGCAGCTCATTTTAGGAATACATGCACGAGAACCAAATGCAGCGCCATCGTGCCTGCCTTGCAGTGAAAACCTTTCACCACAAGGTGACACTGTTGTAAGGGAAGCCACCGCAGCAGCTTTCCAGCACCAAGAACCCTGTCCTGGCAACCTGGGTCCACAGGTCCAATCCAGCCCAAAGAGGGTTGCAGCCTCACCCAGGCCACAGAACACAGCGGCCTCCTTCAAGATCCAGGCCTGTGGGGCCAGGAACCAGCTGGCACCCCAACTCTGGGGATGTGGGGTTTGAGGAGGGCATTGGGAGGGAACACACGTGTCTGTACCCTCATACTAGGGAGGGGAGATTCTCAGGAGCTCTGGGGAGTGTCAGGTGGGCCTTCAGACCAGTGCCCCGTCTGTTCCAGTCTTGGAACAGAGTTTGGGAGACCAACTGCAGCACTGCTTTATGGCTGCCCTTCAGGAAGGTTTCTGCTGGTCTCCCCCAAAGTGAGGCTCACCTGCCCCTCCCTCATCCTTTGGCCTGGCTCCCGCCCTGCCTCTGGAGGATTGACTTACCAAGGAAATGTTATTCTCCTTGGTGGGGCAAAGGGAACCCACAGATGGATGAGCCATTCTAATTCTGTGCCCATGCCTAACTCAGACCAGACCAGCCTGCCGGGCCTCACCCAGCAGGTGGAAGGTGCCAGAAAGGATTGTTCAGGGACCTGGCGACTTTCCATTTCTCTGTTTGTAGCTGTCCTTTGCCCTCTTGGGAGCTCTTTAAAAGTTTATTTTTAATTAAATTTTTTTATTGTGGCAAAATTTCTAAAATTAATCATCTTTCTTTTTAAGTGTACATTTTCAGGGACATTAAGTTCACTCAAATTGCTGATCACAATCACCACCATCCCTCTGCAGAACTTTTTCATCATCCCAAACAAACCCAGAAAACCACAGCTCCCCATTGTCCATCCTCCAGCCCTTGGGGACCACCATTCCACTTTCTGTATTGTTGAATTTGACTAATCTAGGTGATTAATCAGCGTGTTCCTACAATATCTGCTCTTTTGTGCCTGGCTTGTTTCATTTAGCATAATGTCTTCCAGGTTGATCCATGTTGCAACATATATAAAGAAATTCTTGTCCTTTTTGACACAGTTTTTTCGTTTGTTTTGTAATGCTGGGGAAGGAACCCAGGGTCTTGGGCTTGGGCAGGCTAGGCAAGTGCTCTATCACTAAGTTAGAACTCCAGCCCTGAAAGGCACAGAGAGGGGCCCTCAGATTTGAACCAACTTCACTTGCCTGGATAGACCACATTTTGTTTATCTCTTCATTGGTGGACATTGGGTTGTTTCCACCTTTTAGTTAGTTGAATAGTGCTGCTGCGCACATGGGTGTGCAAATATCTTTTCAAGTCCCTGCTTTCAATTTCAGAAATGGAATTGCCGGCTCATATACTAATTCTATGTTTAATTTTTTGAGGAGCTGTCAAATTTTTCCACAATTTTTTTCCACAGCTATGCCATTTTATATCCTGATCAGAGCTGTGCACAAGGGTTCTAATTTCTCTACATCTTCATCAACACTGGTTTTCTGTCTTGTTATTTTTTATTTATTTTGATGGTAGTGAGATTGTACTCAGAGCATTCTGCCACTGAGCTATATCCCCAGCCCTTCTAATTTTTAAAAGATTTCAGACAGGATCTCGCCAGCTCGCATGGGCTTCAATGGAATTACAGGCACTTTTTTGTTTGTTTATACACACACACACACATAATATTTGTATATATAAATATATATTTCTATTTAATATTTAACTTGATATTAAATTCAACACATGTAATTTATAATATTAAATTTAATGTTTAATATTTAATTTATATTAAATTAATTTATATTTAATTTATAAAATTTAGTTTATAATATTTATATATGTATATGTGTATTTATATATGTATATGTGTGTATATATATGTGTATACACACACATAATAGCGATTCTAAGGGATATGAGGTGGTATGTCACTGGGTTTTCATTTCCGTTTCCCTGATTATCAGTGATGCTGGACATCTTTTCATGTGCTTAGTGGCCATTTACATATCTTCTTTGGGGAAATATGTATTCAAGTCCTTTGACCATTAAAATGTTTTATTTTGGTCATTGTTGAATTTTAGGAATTCTTTATACATTCTGTATGTTAGTCCCTTATCAGATATTTGATTTGCAAGTATTTTCTTTCTTTCCATGGGATGAACTTTCATTCTGTTGATAGTGTCCTTTGGTGCACAAAAAAATTTAATTTCAATGAAGTCCAATTTATTTTTTCTTTTATTGACTATGCTTTTGGGGTCATATCCAATAAATCATTGCCAAATCTTTCATGAAGTTTTCCCCTGTATGTTTTTCTAAGTCTATAGTTTAACTCTTATGTTTCAAGTTTTGATCCCTTTCCATTTTTTTTTTTTTTTTTTTTTTTTTGGTACTGGGGATTAAACCCAGGGGCAGTTAACCACTGAGCCACATCCCCAGCTTTTTAACTTTTTTTTATTTTGAAACAGAATCTCACTATGTTGCTTACAGCCTTGCTAAGTTGCTAAGCCTGATTTTGAACTTGCCATCCTCCTGCCTCAGCCTCCCGAGCCTCTGGGATTACAGGCTTGCGCCACTACACCCGGCTTGAGTTAATTTTTGTATGTAAGGTGAAATTTCAACTTAAATCCTCTGCATGTGATTATCTACTTTTCCCACAACCGTTTGTTGAAAAGACTATTTTCCCCCATTGAATAGCCTTGGCACCTTTTCAAAAGCCCTTTGACCATATGACATGAGGGTTTATTTCCAAGTTCTTTATTCTATTCTATTGGTCTACATGTTCATTTTATACCACACTGTTCGGATTTACTATACCTTTGTAGTAAATTTTGAAATCAGGAAGATGAAGTCTTCTTTCTCCTTCTTTTTTTTTTTTAATGTTCTAATTGGGAGACCATTAGATTAGGATGACTGACCTTTAAATTCCTATAGGAACAAACAAAGCCAACTGTAAACTGTAACTTGAAACTAGAAACTGTACCAACCAGAAACGACCGAACAACCTCTACCTTGGTACTTTCCAGTCTAACAAATCAAAACTGTTTTCTGTTTGTCTCTGCAAACCCTTTATAAATGTCTCCCCTCTTGCCCTCCCCACAGAGTTCTAGCCCCTTGTGATCTGGTACTGATGAACCACGGAATGCTCCAACCGCCTCTTTAGCCTTTAAATGTGCTTTCCTTTTATCACTTCTTTTCTAAGATTGTTTTTATTATTCAGAGTCTCTTGACATTCCATATGAAGTTTAGAACGGATTTTATTTCTGAAAAAAAAAAAAAAAAGACCTCAGAACTGGGTGCTGTGGCTCAAGCCTGTAATCCCAGCAGTTCAGGAGGCTGAGGCAGGAGGATCGAAAGTTCAAAGCCAGCCTCAGCAATTTAGTGAGGCCCTGTCTCAAAAACAAATGGGCAGGGCATGGTGGCGCACACCTGTAATCCCAGCACTTTGGGAGGCTGAGACAGAATTGGGAGTTCAAAGACAGTCTCAGCAATGGCGAGGAGCTAAGCAACTCAGTGAGACCCTGTCTCTACATAAAACACAAAATAGGGCCGGGGATGTGACTCAGTGGCCGAGTGTCCCTGAGTTCAATCTCTGGTGCCAAAATAAATAAAACTAAATTAAAAAAAAAAATGGGCTGGGAATGTGGCTCAGTAGTTAAACCCCTGGGTTCAATCCCTGGCTCCCCCCTGTAAAAAGTGACATTGGGATTTTGATTGGAATTGCAATGAATCTATAGATTGCATTGGATAGTTTTGACATTTTAGCAAAATTAAGTCTTCTAATCTATGCACATGGGATATTTGTCCATTTATTTATGTTTTCTTAATTTCCGTCAGCAATGTTTTATAGTTTTTAGTGTATAAGTCTTTCACGTCATTGATTAGTTTTATACTTAAATATTTTATTCTCTTTGATGCTTTTGCAAGTCAAATTGTTTCCTTAATTTGGCAGGGGGTATTGGTCATTGCTAGTGTGTAGAAATGTGATTGATATTTGTATCCTGCAATTTTGATAAATTCATTTATTAATTTTTTTGTGTGTGTGTGGCATCTTCAGAGTTTTCTCCACATAAGATCATGTTATCTGTGAACAGAGATCACATTTTGCTTCTTCCTTTCCAATCTGGTTATTTCTTTTTCTTGCCTAATTGTCTAGTGCTTCCTGGAAGAATAGAAGTTGGCTTAAATGAGAGCCTTATCTTTTCTTCTCTTAGAGGAAGTGCTAAGTGAAAGCTTATAGTCTTTCAACTCTGAGTATTATGGTGTTAGTTGTTAGTTGTGGGTTTTTCATATGGAGGTTTTGTTATATTGAGGCCCTGTTCTACTTTTCCTAGCTTGCTGAGTCTTTATTAGGAGAGGGTACTGAATTTGTCAAATGCTCTTTCTCTTAAGTACCACATGCTAACTGATGATGTCACTGGAGCTCCTTGTCAGATGCTTTTTCTGCATGGATTGAGATGCTCATATTTGTTCTTTCTCTTTCATTTTGTCAGTGTGACTTATTACATGGACTTTTGCTTGTTGAACCATCCTTGCATTCTGGGAATAAATGCCACTTGGTCAGCCATGTGCAGTGGCACACGCCTATAACCCCAGCTACTCAGGAGGCCAAGGCAGTAGGATTGCAATTCAAGGCCAGCCTGGGCAACTCAGTGAGACCCTGTCTCAAAATACATTTTAAGAAGGGCTGGGGATTTAGCTCTGTGGAACAGTGTCCCTGGGTGCCATAAGAAAACAAAACAAAAGAAAACAAACTTGGTCATGGGGTATAACCCCTTTAATATGATGCTGAATTCTGTTTACTAGGATTTTGCTGAGATTTTTTTGTTAATATATTGAAGAGATTGTTCTGTAGTTTTGTTTTGTTTTTTCTTACAGTGTCTTTACTGGCTTTGGTACAGGCGCTTGAGCTCTTGACATTAACTTCTCAAATACCAGAGCTTTCATCATTGCACTGTTCACTAAACTTACATCACAGAGATGTCAACTGTTAAGCCAGCAGCCATGTATTGCATTTTGGCTGTGGGCCCAGCCCACAGAGGATTAAGAGACATGCTAAGAAGATATGGAGAGAACATTCAGTCACTGGCTTTGAGACACTTCAAACTAAGGTTTTCAAACTTTGGCCCAGAGAACCTGGGGCTCTGGGAGGTCAAAGCTGTTCGCATAATAATATTGAAATTTTGTTTGACATTTGCACCGAGGTACAAAAACAATTGTGGGAACTGGGGACATAGCCCAGTTGTGGAATGTTTGCCTAGTGTGCAAGGCCCTGGGTTTCATCTCTAGCACTACAAAACAAACAAACAAACAAACAACAAAAGATAATGTTGGGTAAAACTGGACACCTTGGGGCAAATCTAGGGCAGTGGTACCAAACTGAATCCAAATCCACTGACGCTTGGGATTTGGAAAGCCTTAAATGGAATCTAGAAATAGAAGGATGGAAACAGCTCTGGAAAACAGAATTTATGGAAATTGAGTCCACAAGGGGTCACAGAATGTGTGATTATTTTCACTATCATCACATTGCTTAAAAGGCCAAAGGCACTGGGCACAGTGACACACACCTGTAATCCCAGTGACTGGGGAGGCTGAGGTAGGAGGATCACAAGTTCAAAGCCAGCTCTGGCAATTTGGCAAGACCCTATCTCAAAATAAAAAATAAAAAGGGCTGAGGATGTAGCTCAGTGCATGAGGCCCTGGGTTCAATCCCCAGTATGGCAAAAATAATCAATCAATTAATCAGTACTTGTTTTAACTGAATGAACAATAAGAACACAAAATTATAAAATTTGTTGGCAGCAGCTAAAGTAGTACACAGAAAAATTGATAGCACTAGATGCTTATATGAGAAAAGAAGTTCTCACGTCAATGACCTCAGTTCATACCTTCCTTAAAACAGAAAAAAGGAGGAATAATTGAATTTAAGATAAACAGAAGAAAGGACACAATAAAGAGCAGAAAGCAATGAAAAAGGAAAGAGAGATTTTATAGAGGAAATAAAAGTAACCAAAGGATAGTTCTTTGAGAAGACTAAAAAAATTGGTAAACTTCTCATTAGTTAGATCAGGAAAAATAGGGAGAAGTAACATTACTAATATCAGGAATAATAGCTATCACTATAGAATCAGCAGACCTTACAAGGATAAATATCATGAATAATTTTATGCTGATATATTTGACAACTTAGAATAAATGACAAATTCCTTGCAAGACATAGCGACCAAAAGCTCATTCTTTTTAAATTTTATTTTATTTTGTTTTTTGGTACTGGGGATTGGACCCAGGGCCTCCTGCATTATTCTGTTTACTTTTTAAAGATAGTGATTTTATATCCTTTGGATATATACCCATATGTTTCTCCAATTTGGTGCTAAAACAAAATACCCAAGGCTGGATAGTTTTAAAAAGAAAAGAAGTTTAGGTGTCTTACCATTCTGGAGATCTAGGAGTATAACACTGGCATTGGTTCTGGGAGGACCTCATGGCAAAGGTGTCACATGGTAGGAGTGTGGGTATGTGAGAGGGAGGGAGGTCACACCATGAGGGAAGGAAGAGCAGGGAGGGGCCAGACTCTTCTGTATCAACCCAGCCTCACAGGAGCTAATACACTGCCGTAGGTCCTAAACCCCGAGACCAGCATTACTGCCTTCATGAAGTCTGTTGTACCAAAACTCAGTCTATAAAAAATAGATAACTTGAGTAGTCACATATCTATGGATCTCCCTTGTAATTGAATTGAAATTGGACTTGTGATTAAAAATCTTTCCTAAAAGAAAACTCTATGCTTAGAAAGTCTCACTGGAGAATTTTAACTAACATTTAAGGAAGATATAATACCCATTCAACATAACTCATCCAAAAAAAATTGAGGAGAGAGAATATTCCCAACTCATAAATGAGGCTTGTGGTTCCCTGATACCAAAACTAGACAAAGATTTTACAAGAAAACAACAAACCAGTGTCATTCACAAACATAGAGGCAAAAATTCTTAGCAAAATTGTAGCAAATTTGATCTAATGACAGATTTAAAAGACTAGTACATAAAGACTAAGTATGCTTTATCCTTGAATGTATGTCTTATTCAACTTTTAAAAATAAATTAATGTAATTCACCATTGTCAATCAACAAAAGAAGAAAAATTATCTGATCATGTCAGTAGCAGCAAGAAAAGCCTTAGACAAAATTCAACATCAATTTGTAAGAAATATTCTCAGCACACCTGTAATCTCAGCAATTCAAGAGGCTGAGGTAGGAGGATTGCAAGTTCAAGGCCAGCCTCAGCAATTTAGTGAGACCTTGTCTCAAAATAAAAAAAATAGAAAGGATTGGAGTTGAAGTTCAGTGGTAGAGCACCGCTGGGTTCAATCTCTGGTACCAAAAAAGGAAAGAAAAAAGAAAAATTCTCAGCAACTAGGAATAGAAGGAAACTTCCTTAATTTGTTATATGCAGAATCATATTAATGAAAGACTCAATGCTTTCCCCACATGATCAGAAACATCTGATCTTGCCACTTCTATTCAATATTGTAGTGGAAGCTTTCATATTGGAAACAGCAAAGTAAAACTGTGTTTATTCATAGATAACATAATCACCAAAGTAGAAAATTTTATAGAATCTTGGAATCTTAAAAAAAAAAAAAAAAGGTTATCAGGACTAATATAGACATCCAACAAGGTTTCAGTGTCTAAAATCGATACAAAAGTCAAATGTATTTCTGTATACTACTAACCAAAAATGGAAATTTAGGGTTGGAGTGTTGCTCAGTGGTAAAAACTTACCTAGTTTGTGTGAGGCTCTGGGTTCAATCCATAGCACCAAAAAACAAAAAAAAAAAAAAAAAAAGGAAATTAAAATAATCCTATTTATAATGTAATCCAAAAAGATCACATAAATAGGGATAAATATGAGAAAAGATATATAAAAATTGGATGCTGAAAACTATAAAGCATTGCTGAAAGAAAAGATAGAAAGGAGGAGCTATTCATGGCTTAGAAGACACAATCTTGTTAAGATGTCAATTCTCAGGCTGGGGTTGTGGCTCGGTGGTAGAGTGCTCGCCTAGCATGCATGAGGCACTGGGTTCCATCCTCAGCACCACATACAAATAAATAAAATAAAGGTATTGTGTCCATCTACAACTAAAAAAAAGAAAAAACGAATATCATGAGTCTGTGTGTGTGTGTCTGTTTAAAAAAAAAAAAAGATGTCAGTTCTCCCTCAATTGGATCCATGAGTTCAACAAAATCCCTAGCAGGCTCTTTTGGAGAAATTAAATTCTTATGGAAATGTGAGAGACCTGGAATAGGCAAAACAACTTAGAAAAAGAATCAAGCTGGAGGGCTTTTACTGCCTAACTTCAAGCTCACTATAAGGCTATAGTAATCAAGACAGTGTGGTGTTGGTGTAAAGGTTAGGACACAGAATAACCAAACTAAGGGTCTGTCAATAGACTCATAGGTGTGAACAATTTATTAGTTCTCAGGGCGGCTCACCCAGGTGACCAAAGCCTAGGCCATTATCTCAGCCTCCTGCAGCCCCACTCATGTCCCTTGGAGTTGGAAGCAATGTTATTGGGGTCTGTGGGTGTGACCATGCCAGGAGGGCTTGGAGGCACCTTTCACTCCACCTGCACTGAGGTGTGCCCTGGTTTGCTCTGAGGGTATGCTCCCTAGCATTCTCTTGTGGACAGCACAATCCTGGGGACCTAACCTGTCTCAGCAATGACAGAGTGATGGCAGAGCTGCTGGGGTCCTTGGACCAGCCCCAGGTCCTCTCAGAGTGCTGGTCAAGGTGGTGGGATTTCTAACACAGTTGGGTTTTATATCAGTAAAGCCTGTTTTATTCAATTAAAAACAAAGAATGACGACCAGTATTTAACTGCTTCCAGAAGAAAGACAGTTTTTTCCTAAACTTAGTCCGATTGCAAATTAATTTGGAATCAACAACAGAAGACAGACTGGAAACCAGTATGGGACATGCAGGAGTGACGTCAGCCAAATGGCAGGGAAGGAGGTCCGGCCCCTCTGAGCCACAGGTGGCAGGGGAACAGGGCTAAGGGCTCGCCTCTCTTTCCCCTTCAAGATCTGGGCCACCACTTTCCCATGGTCTGTCTGTACCTTTGACCCAAGTCCAACCTGGCAACACAGAAACACACAGTTATTGCTGGTCCCCTTGGGATGGCACAGGAGATGGAAAGGGCTGCTAGGTGTGGTCCAAGTACCATACACTGCTGATGTTGGCCTCACTGTGCTTCTGGGGTGAAAGGCTCACTGGCTTGGACGTGAAGGTGCCAGGACTGCAAGAGTGACAAACTTAGCCGGGTGCAGCGGTGCACACCAGTAATCCCAGCACTTCGGGAGGCTGAGACAGGAGAATCGCGAGTTCACAGCCAGCCTCAGCAAGGGCGAGGCGCTAAGCAACTCAGTGAGACCCTGTCTCTACATAAAACACAAAATAGGGCTGGGGATGTGGCTCAGTGGTCGAGTGGCCCTGAGTTCAATCCCCAGTACCAAAAAAACAAACACAAAAGAAAAGTGACAAACTTGTGGAGGGAGCCCTGCAGCTGAAGGGCAGCCAGAACCCACAGTATAGAAGTGCCCTGGGCCGAGACAGCCCAGGAGGTCTCAGCCATGGCCACCAGGTGGAAGAGACTTTGGAGAGGAATGCCTTCCAGAAGCTCTCACTGTCCAGAGGAGCAGCCCAGTCCTGAGCCCCCGCTGCAGCTCCTCTGGCTGTCGGGTGACAGCAGGCCTATGCTATGCTGAGAGGGTACCGGGGTTTGCTCTGCCACCGGCGCCTGGAACTTCCAGTTTCTGGATGGATTCCAGGCTCCAGCTCTGCCTCCTCTGACCTCAGTGCTACACGCTCAAGGTCCCTTATTGTGTCTACCAAGTATGTGTCTCCTGGGCCGAACGTGGCGCTGCTGGCGTTTGCCCATCCGGGTCTCGGAACCTTTGCCCTCCTGCTGCCACTCCAGCACTGCCCTGCCCAGAAGTGGAGCCCAGCTTCTCTGCCAAGGTCCTCCTGGGTGCTGGCCACCACCCAGGCTCCCCAACCTCCTTCTCTCTGTGCTTCTCATTCCTGTTCCCTTTGGACAGTCGGGGAGCTGGCCCAGGACTGCATGGACACATTCGTTCATTTATGTATTGTTTCCTAAAGGTACAACATGCCAGGGCCACTGGAGAGCCAGGGTGACCAAGCCTTGAGAAGGTCACAGCCCCATGAAGGAATCAGACATAGATATAGGAATGGATGGTGCTACGATATGGGAGCCAGAGACCCTTGCCCATTGCCAAGAGAGCAGGAACAGCAAGCAATGCTTCCTGGAAGAGGTGGCTTTGCCACTAGGACTTGAAAGAGCAGGGTTTATATCAACTCTGGGAAGGGACCAGTGGTCTTCTGGACCAGTGGCAGCTCCTTTGTCTGGCAGGCACTCCCTCCTCCTCAGCCAGCTGTGAGCAGATGCTGCCCTGAGGGAGGACCCTGGTCACTGTAGAGTGAGCAGGCAGCTCTGCCTCTCACCCTGCCCTGCTGTGCAGGAACACAAGTCCTGAAAGGGGAGCAGCCCAGCTCCCAGATAGCCGTGGAGCAAGGCTGCTCCAGTTACTGAGAAAGCCCCCCAGACTGTCAGGAATCCTGTTGTTTGTCATTTAGGGCATCTCACACTGTGCTGAAAGGACCGAGGGTGGCAGTAGCCCTGTGACCCTTAGTGTTGGGGCTGAATTATGTCTCCCCAAAAGATACGTCCAAGTCTTAACCTCTGGCACCTGTGATTACTAGAAAAATGGAGTCTGCAGATGTAATCAAGTTAAGATGAGGTCACACAGGATTAGGGTAGAGAAAGGAGGGCTAGACACAGATGTAGTCCTACAGGGCAGAAGGGCACCTGACCATGGAGACGGTGTGTGGATGGAAGCAGCCACAAGCCACAGAACACTAAAGATTGCCGGTAGCCGCAGAAGCTGAGAAAAGTACAAAGCATCCTTCTTCAGAGCCTTCCATGGAAGTCCCATGGACGCCTTGGTTTTGGACTTCTGGCCTCCACAACTAGACTCTCTAGTCTCAGTCCTGATCCTGGCCTGATGGAATGAAGGAAGTCTCTGAGGATTCTCTGCAGGATTTTCCTCCCAGATAAGAAGAGACAGGGGCTGGGGTGTAGCTTAGCAGTAGAGAGCTTGCCTACCACGCACAAGGCCCTGGGTTCCCTCCCCAGCACTGCAAAAAGATGTGGGGGGAGGGGGAGAGAGCTAATAGGAGGTGAATGTATTTACATCTCCAAGTGAGCCACCTTTGTCTTGTGCCTCTGTCCCTTGTCTTGGCAACCAAAGTTTGGGGTGTGTCTATTAATGAGTCATCTCAAGAAGCAAGGCAAGGGACCACACCCCAAACTTCCTTCTCCCTCTCAATATTGTGTGTTAGTCACCTACTGAAGAACAGGGACAGTGGGGTCATAGATGTGAACAAGCAAGGCCAGCTGACACTTCAGGGTAGGGGAACCCGTTAGGGTCATGGCCCAGGCTATGGCCAGCCGCTCAGAGTCCCTGTGAGTAAGTGCAGGATGTTCTGACCTAGAAGACAGGGAACTTCCAGAGCAGTGACAGGCAGAGGGTGGCATGGCTGCAGGGGATGCCCACAGAGCTGGCAGGGGTGGAGGATGCAGATAGAAGCCCCCTGGCATTCCAGCCCTGCTCAGGAGCACAGGCTGGCTTCTCTCTGTCCCACATGGTCATAGATTACAGTGCTGACTACCATGGTGATTTGTTGACAAAGTTGACTCTCCAAAGCTCAGAGTCACATGATTTACCTGGCATAAGGTCTCCACCTTATGACCACACTCTCTTTCCCAGGACCCTTTGCTGCCAAGGCGTGTTTTGCATTTTGGCTCTAGGATGGTGCAGATGAGTTCTGATAGCTGCACCTGTGAGATTTCAAGGTGTCAAAGTGAATAAAGGGGAGCAAGCCAGTCTGCCCAAGGGGATTATCCTACCCCTGGATTCTTTCTCAGCACTTCCTCCAGAGCCTAGACAAACCGGACACCTAGGGAGTGATCTGTTTGAGGGTGGGGTTGATGCCAGCAAGCTTGTAAGGATCTGGGGCTACTCAGGGTCAGAGTGGGCTTTGGGTGACCCCACATAGGATGTGCTGGAGCAGAGCGGGAGACCCTCTTTCAGCTATTGAGTGTGAATTTCAGCTAATAGTTGCTGCCAGGCCACTGGATGTTAGGGGCAGGTGCCATCCTTCTGTCAGAGGAAAGCCCAGCCAGGAGCAGGAGGGAACCCAGGACAGAGACCTAAGAAAGGGTCTGAGGCTGTCCCAGCGGAAGCCCCTTTACTTCCTCACCAGGAAGTGCTCTTGAATTGTTCTCCACCTTAGCACTTTGGTCCCAGGACAGGTCCAGCATGTCCTAAATTCCTCATTCTTCCGTCTGCACCACTCCCCAAGATGTCATGGGATCCGTCTGCCCCAGCTCAGGCTTAACGTCCCTGGAGCAGTCTACTTCATCAAAATTCAAAACTACTTGCCTTTCTGAAGTTAGGTGTGCTTGTTGTAGGAAAATTGTTAAATACATAAAGGAAGAAAGATAAAGCACTAGTACTGTGTGCTTTGTTACCTTGAAATCTCCTCCTGCATATTTTAATATAGAGCTTTCATCTCACAACCTCCTCAACTGCCAATTTATGTCATACAATTATTGAGTTTTCTTGGACTGTGGTTTGTTCTTTTTCTTTTTTCTTCAATACAGGGATTGAACCCAGAGCCTTGCACATGCTAGGCAAGCACTCTATACAGAGCTACATCCTCAGCTCTTTTGAGTCAGAGTCTCACTACATTGCCCAGGCTGGCCTTGAACTTGGAATCCTCCTGCCTCAGCGTTCTGAATAGTTGAAATTACAGGTCTACACCACTATGCCTGGCGTGTTTTACTGGACTCTGAAAGTTCTTTGTAAAACATTTTTTCAAAGTTTGCATAATATTCCAGCATATATGTGTATAATATATTTAATTTAAATCTCTAATTCTTGAGCATGTAAGTTTTTTCCAATTTTAAAAATCATGTTTTGGAATGATCTTTCAAAACATAAATCTGACTAAATCCTTTGGTTTCCATGGCCATCTGGATATTAAAATTCCCTTGCTAGGGCTAGTCATGACCAGATGCCTGCTACCCCTCTCTTCTCTACCCCTTTCCCCATATCCTGAATCCCCCTCCATGGTTTCCTGCTGGCTCCCTCCTGTCCTACTGGCAGCCCTGGGCTCAGGGAGCCATCCTCCATCTGTGTCAGGTTGGGAGTTGTGGTAGGTGCCCTCCTGGTGGCTACCTTGATCCTGGCCTGGGAGAATAAAGATAAGAAGAGAATAGGGAAGTGACTGCTCCTCTCCTCTGGCCTTCCTTGACTGTAGGCAACACCTGCAACTGTGTCTAGTGACCTGGGGGCAGATATCCTCAATAGCTAAGGACAAGGATGCACATGGAAAGGTGTAAAGCCCCTCTCTGATCAATCATTGAACAAGGGACCCTGTTTGTGGGTCAGTCCCCTCTGGATTTCTTGTAATGTTCCTATTTGTTTAAGTCACTAATAACTATCACCAAAGGCATCCGACAGATACTTCACCCCTCCTTCCCCACAGCCTTAGGCCTGCCCATGCGGCGACAACCCATCCCTACACCAGGCTCACCCTGCTTACACTCAGGTGCTCCTTGGGACGGCTGTCCTCAAGAAGTAGCCCTTTCTCCCAGTGTCACCATACATGGGTCCTGCAGGGTACCTGGGCTCCAGAGCCAGAGGTGGGGTGGGGGTGAGGTGCACAGGGAGGGCACAAGGAGAGGCAGTCACGGGTCTGGATGCTGGTGGGGAATTTCTCCGGGGCTGTGGCCCCACCTTACTCTCTGTGCACCCACTACAGCTGGTCCACAGGAGGTGCTCAGGAGGGTGAGCAGGTGAGTACTGGGCCTGGTCCCTGCCCGTGCAATTTTTACACTTAGTATGTGCTGTGGACTGACTTGTGTCCCCCTGTAGTTCACATGTGGAGACCCTTACCCTCAATGTGACAGTGGTCGGAGATGAGGCCTTTAGGAGGTAATCAGGGTTAGAGGAGGGACGAATGCCCTCTAAAAAGAGACACCAGAATGCTCTCTCCCTCTCCTGCCATGGGAGGACAGGTGAGATCTTTCAGAACAACCCCGACCCCATGCTAGCACCAGGGTCTTGAACTCCCAGCCTCCAGAACTGTGAGAGAAAGCCTGCTTTCACACACCGCTGACTGTTGCTTGACAGGATGGTGTGGGGTGGGTCTCCTTCTGAGGAGTGGGAGGGGAGGTGGCCGGCAGCCCTGACTGGATACCACCGTGACCTGAGGCAACTGCTACAGGAGCTGGACCCTGCTGTGTTCTCCTTGGCTGCTGTTATTGAGTGTGTACGGTGGCCCTGGAAAGGTCCGTGGATGGTAGGTAAGTCTGAATTTCCTACACTATTCCCTGCCCTTGGTTAAAGCCTGGTAATCTTCCCTTCCTGCAATGGGTGGGGTGGGACTTCTGCCTTGAAAGACCAGTCATTTTTCACCTCTAGAGTTGCTCAGGCCAAGAGCAGGCCAGAGGAGAGAGGAAAGAGGTCAGGTTCCTATGACAGAGCCATGAAGGAACCCGAAGGAGCCTCAGCAGGGGGTTGAGATGTGATGGAATTGTGGCCCCAAAGTCTGCATCAGAGTGCTGCTGGTGCTTCCCATTGAAAGCATGTGACACTGGCTTTGAGGGCCCAGCCTTGGCCACACTGCAGCGTACCTGGGCTCCAGAGCTGGAGGTGGGGGTGAAGGTAAGGTGCATAGGGAGGCCACCCAGAAAGGAGGACCAGGAGGGGAGAGAGAATTCTGAGCTGAGGTGGAGAAAGATTTCAAAACCCACTTCCTCTCTCTCTGCCCTCAGAGGAACTGCTTAACAAACAGGACATCCTGGGAAGAAAAGAGTGGCCTGTGAGCTTTGGGTGAGACTATCACCGCCCGGTTTTCCCCTTGGTAAAAAATGATAGTGCCTTTCTGATGGACTAGTGGATCAAGGGGAAATTGTGTTGCTGCCAGCAATGGAGAGCCAGGCTTGTGGCCAGCGCCAAGGGGATCCCTCAGGCTGCTCTGAGCACCTCCATATCTAGCAGTGAGATGAAATGAAAGATGCCAGCAAGACCAGCGAATGGATCAGGCTCCCTTGGAACAAAGTTGTAAAATTACCTGGCTGGGTTAAGTAACCCAATTAACCAGGGGCTGGTGGAGGACAAAGGGAACCTGGAGACCAGTAGAGAGAAGCCATCCTGTGATCTGTTGCAGAAATAAGGACAGAGGCTTATGCTTTCCTTTTCCTGCTGCCACATGGAACTTTATATTTCACCCAATTTCTATTTTTATTTCTTTCTCCCACCGTGAAGAAGGGCAGATATTCTCAAGTCCTGACCATAGTTCCCCTTTACACTCTTAAAAATGATTGAGGATGGGCTGGGGTTGTGGCTTGGTGGTAGAGTGCTTGCCTAGCATGTGTGAGGCACTGGGTTTGATTCTCAGCACTGCCTATAAATAAATATAATTAAGGTCCATCAACAACTAAAAAGAAATTAAAAAAAAATAATTGAGGACCCTGAGTTCTATCAACATTTACCATGGTAGAAATTAAAGCCAATAACTTTAAAGTACATATTCACTTTCAAACAATAAATACATTAACTTTTTAAAAAAATGTAAAATATTTTTTAAAACCAAACCAGTGAGTGAAGTGTGGCATTATTTTTCCATGTTTGCAAACCTTTAATGTCTGGCTTAACAGGAGGCAGTTATGTCCCCATATCTGCTTCTGCATTTGGTCTCTTGCGGTGCCACCCTGGTTGAAGAACATTAGCCTCCCCCAGGGGAGTAGTTGGGCAAGGACCTCACAGACCCCCAGGGTCCTAGGGCCATACTTTGGAGGGCATGTTGGGCATTTTTAATCGATACATTCTAGAAAAAAAAAGAAAAAAGAAAGCCAAAACAAAACTGGAGGAGAAGGATGGGCTGAGATTGTAGCTCAGCAGTAGAGCTTGCCTCGCATGCGTGAGGCCCTGGGTTCGATCCTCGGCACCACATACAAAGCAATAAAATAAAGACATTGTGTCCATCAACAACTAAAAAAATATTTAAAAACAAACAAACAAAAAACTGGAGAAGGAGACATCCCAAACATCCTAGCTTAGGAGTTGGAGGACAGAATCCATAAGGCAGTTCTGGAATGCCTTTCCCCCAGGGAAGGGATCAGCCCTATTATGAGGCTCAGTTGTGTTAGATGGGAGACTTATTTTTTGAGGTGAGCTTGGGAAGAAGGGTGCATGCCAGAAAGCCAAGGAGTGGGAGCAGGAGCTTTTGTAACTCTTTGGTTATTCAGTGTCTGCAACCCAAACCCCCTCCCGCTTCGTGGGCAAATCCTCTACTGCACGAGTTTTGGAGCTACAGAAGCCAGATCTCTTCTCACATTCTCGAGGATCCAGAATGAACACACATCTGAGGCTCACACAATATTCCTGATGGTCCCTGAGGTATGACCTTGACTGGCAGCATAACTTCCCAGGATCCCTTGCTGAATTTGACCCCAGCCTTCCTGCCCATCTGTGAATACCTGTATCCTCATGGATTCTAAGTCAGAGCCCTGGAGAAGGCTGAGGGAAGGCCTCTGTTCAGGCCTGACTCCACTCTGCTTTCCTGTATCCCAGCACCCACTACCTGGCTGGTCTCCCTGCACCCAGCCTTGACCTTCCATAGTATCCAGCCGAACCCTGCAGAGAAGCACTTCATAAAACTGTCCTGCAAGAGCTGCCAGGCCTCACCAGTTTACTGAGGGGTGTGAATGCAGGGTCCTCCCTTCACACTTCAGATCCCCAACAGATTCCTTCAAATGGCAACAACTTAAACATTCCTTAAAAATTAAAGAATATTTGTAAAACAAAACAGAGGGCAAGAAACTAATTCATGACCTACCACATGTTTTATGACTCCTTTTGAATGACCTCGTAACTTTTTAAATGCATGGACCAACCGCCTTGGTGCAGATGTTCCTGTTCCTTAGGCACATACTGCTTCACCCCAAAGAGGTCACAGGTGTGGCCTGTGCTTCGGCCACCAGAACGCAGACGTGACAAACGTCACATACACGAGCAAGACATAATACACTGCACTGCAAAGAACTAGAATATATGTGAGCTATATTTGTGCTTGAAAGGTTTAGCTTGGCCTCCTGTTTTTCTGCCATGAGAAAGAGGAACATGGCTCAGGGAATACTATACCTTCATCCAGGCACCCAGATCAGACTCCAGCCTGGAGTGTACTTGTAGGCCACTAGGTTTTGGAGGTTGTTCAGCAGCAAAAGTTGCTGTTTTGCAGAAGAAACGAGAGTGACAGAATTGACATTGTGGAGCCACTGTGCCGGTGATTGCGTAAACCCTCATGCACAGCTGAGGTTGCACTGACTTTAGATCAACAACGGTTCCACAACCAGTCACTCCTGATGTTTTTATCCAAGTCTTGAGGCAAGAGAAGGGCCTGACAGGGGATGGCCGAAGGCGGGAAGCTGTTACCACACTTCAGACATTGGCTCTTCAACACCAGACACTTTGGAAGAGGAGATACAGTGGCTGGGTGGGTGCGGAGAGGGACCCACCAGGGTTAAGGGATTGTACCAGCTATCAACAAGCCCCTACCCCTACCCTGAAACTATAGCCAGGAGGGGCTGGTGATCCCCCTGCCGCCCCCAAACCTGCCCCCTAATTCCTCCAACACCTGATCCCCCACTGCTCAATTTTAATGATCTTTTCAGTTATCTTTTAGGGGCACAGAAAATAGAAAGGGGAGCACTGGGCTCTTAAAAACAAAGATGGGCCTTAAGTTCCAGGTAAAGGTCACTCTGAAGCCAGCAGCATCCTCCCACAGGTTTTCTATAGCTGCTCTCAGCTTGTTCCCTCCTACAGGCTCACTGCTGTGATGAGCACTATTTTCTCACTGCCATAGGAGGCATGGCTTGCACTTTCCATTATATACTCCCAGTGGGCAGAAGCCACATCCCAACTGCCCAGCACCATGACTGCCTCAGTGTAGGTCCTCATTTTCCACATTCAGCCAGCAGGTATAAACCCACTGTGTGGGGCGCGCAGGGGAAGGAAACGCTGTTATAGCCAACATGGCCGAGCTGCAGCATCCTCAGGCCTGCAGGCACTCAGCTCCCTAGGACTGGTTTCTCTTTTGCTAGCATTTGTCACTAGTCATGTGTACCAAGTATGTTACTTTAACATGTTTTAAATGAGACAAAAATGGTGAATTTAGGTTTAACTTTTTCTTGAAATGGAACAGGTCTGCCTCATGGCCAGGGCGAAGGGTGTAGTTATGTACTCATGATGTGGAGAATAATTTAGATAATTTTAAATAAGTTACTAATGAAAGTGGGTTCCCTCCAGTCTTTTCCCCAGTAATATGAGCACTCCTTTTAATCGTAACTTCCTTTTGAAAGTGTTTATTTGTTCTCAGTCAGAATATCAATTTTTGTAGGGTCTGGCTGTACCCTTCTGATTCCCTGGTGTGCCACTAGTCTCTAAACAAACACTGTATTTTCCTAAAAATAAAACTTGCACTATTGTTTCCCTGTGGCTGACAGACCAAAAAGTCTGGACCTTAAAATAAGAGTTCATCTTTTGACCACTTTTAGTTAAGGCCACTATCTTTAGCTTTTCAATGACAAGTAATGCTTTACATTATGACAAACTAAAATTCTAACATCCTTAGAAATGGATAAACCACTTGCGTATTTTGGTTGTTCCTCAAGAGTTATTACTACCTGTGGAAAAATTCGAGGAAACTTAAAAAATTCGAGGTGGTAAATATCAGTGTCACTTTATGGACTGATACCACACTGTTTCCAAAGAATGGTGGCTCTACCCTCTACTAACAGGTATTAAAAGAGACCTTAAAACTGAATATTCAGGTCCACAGGATTTTCAACTCCTACATTTATGCCTAGTACTTTGATATGATCCCACAACAGGGTACATATGAACACCTTATGCAGTCTTTACGTACATCTGCAATAGATATTTATCTTCACATAGAAACTTAAAAAAATACTTTAACATAATACACTGTACTGCAGAGAACTAGAATTCAATATATTACACTGCTAAAATATTCATATAAATACTATATATGCAGATTCACTCCATTAGAAAAATTCACTTATTACAATATTAAAGACCGGTATCAGCAAGGCCCAAAGAAAAACTCTAACAGTAGAACACTAGAAATAACAACTATGAGGTTTACAAACCAGTGGTGGAAAGAGAATTCTATATATTTGCTATTGTCGTAACAGGCACAATAATCTGAAATACAATTTTAGAGACTAGCAGTGTATAAAAATATTTTTTAAACAATACTTTTGACAGGTATACTAGTACTTAAAAACAACAGCAACCAGTTGTGTAGTTATTCCTTTTGAGGACCTACTAGAACAACTTACTGACCCTGGCTAGCTCTTAAACATCAACCTGGAAAGCAAGTTCTCTTACCCATGTGCACACACACACAACCACAGATTGAAATAACCTCCTCTATCTATGGAGTATACTGATGAGTCACTGATTTGCATCAATCTCACAAGGCATGAGCTGATGTGTTTGGAGCCTGTTTCCAGTTCCAGATTTGGGATGAATGAACAAAGAGGCAAAAGCAAGGTGGAATTTGTGTGTGTGTATATGGTTTCTATTTCACTTAAGAGCCCCAGGTGGAAAATGGTTTAGTCTGGCATATCAATATTTAACTTGGGGGGCGGAGGAACGTATTTTCCAGGGCTCTGCGTTATAACCACCCTGGCCTTCTTTCCAAACATTGGAGCAATTTTTGGAGCTTCTGGAATGGATGTTTCTTCAGGATCTTCACTATCTTCATGATGGAGATCATATGAAATGTTCCCATATTCTCTTAAAAATGGGAAAATTTCAAGCAGAAACTGACAGAAATCTCTGCGAATACCAAACCACCAATGATTGCCTCCTTTTCGCCTAAACGTTGTAGCCATCAGAGTTATTAACGAGAGCCAAAGGGGGACAAATATGGAGATGTAAGAGAATGTATTGTGCCCATCCAATCTGTGAACCAGCAGGACCTCAAAAGTGAGGAGAGGCACGACAATCGTTATCCAGCTGATGGCCATGGTGACATGTGTTCTTCGCTGTTCGGCTACCACATCCAGAGATCGCAGGAAAAGAAGGGACCAGACGATGTAATAAAGGACGACCAGGCAAAGAAACGACATAAGGATCCACAGGGGAACGAACACCACCAGCCATGGCCAGTGGATAATCTTGTCCAGCCTTAAGGCAATAAAGATGAACTGCAGGATGTTGACTGAACACAAGATCTCCAGCTCCAGCGACCTATCATGTCGAAAGCCCCAGACGCAGGCGGCCACAGATACCGGGGAAACGAAGAAGAGTGGCATGAAGACCAGCAGCCAGAAGTGGGTGCCTCTCTCCACCCGGTCGCAGACTAGGACTTCGAACATGAGCAGCAGCAGGTGGATGCCGACAGCGATCAGCATGGCTTTGAACTCTACGCAGGCCTCCCCCTCAGTGCGGTAACGAGGGTTGCGAGCCCAAACGCCAGCGCCCACCGAGGCGCCTGCGATGACCAGGAGCTTCCACAGCCATATGGGCGCGAAGACCGCCCAGTAGCTCCACTGGATGATGCCATCCAGGCGGAGGGGCAGCAGCACCGAGAAGAGCAGCAGGCAGGCATAGATTAGGAACTTACTCGGGTTAAAGTCCTGGAACAGGCCCCTGGGGTTCATGGCGGAAGCCGCCGTCCACCTGCCCGAGCCTTCTGCTTAGGCGGCTCAACGCACGCGTCCCTGCAGCTCCCAGGGCCCGCCGCCTCCTTGGCTTGGCCTGCCCTGGCTCTAGGTGGACATCGGCCGGGGCCGGCCAGGAGGAGGCTCTGAGCCGCGGTACCGAGAGGCCGGAACACGTGCGCGCGCGGTCACGTGGCCCAGCCGGAAGCGCGCTGGGGCACGGCGTGCGCGGGCCCGGGGCGGCGCGGCGTCTGCAAGGGGGGCGCTGCCTCGGCCTCGCCGCCACGTGGGTGGGGGCCCGCTCTGCTCGCTTTCATTCCGCACCCATCAGGGGAGGCACCTGCTGCATGCAGCTCCCGGCAGAGGCCAGGAGCACGACCGACTCAGCTGGCGCGTAGGCAGCGACCGGGCCGCGACCTGGGGCGGACGCTTCCTGGCTGCGGCCGGAACGTGGAGGCGGGATTGAGCTCATATCCTCCCGGCCCGCTCGGAGGCGGGGGCGGGGGCGGGGCGCGGGGCAGGCAAGGGGCGGGGCCAGGGGCGCGGTCGTTATCGTGGCCCTACCCTCGCCCGGCGCTGGCTGCCTCTCTCCCGTACAAATTCAGGGTCTCGGCCCCCCGCGGCTAAGCTCTAGTGCCAGTGCGCGAAGTAGGGAACGGCGTGTACACGAGCAAAGGCGGGAGCCGGCGAGTGTGGGAGTTTGTGAACAAGGGAGTGGGTGCTGGTAACTGCATGACTGCCAAGGATCGATGTACACTCGTGAAGACCAGTGTGGGCCAGCGCTGGTGTGTGGACCTTTGCGCGTGCGCGCAAGGGAGGCAGTGGATTTGACCCAGGACTCGGGACGGAGTCCCCCGTGTGCAAAGGTGGCTCCCAGGATAGAACTCCACCATGACTGGGCAACATACAGCTCTCAAGCTCCACGCGAAGTGGCTGTGCCGAGTGCCTAGGCTGCGGCAGTCTTTTACCTGTCGCTTTCACCCCAGAAGTGGAGGATGGGTGCAGGCGAGGGTGATAAGATTATGCAGGACCTAAAGCAATGTCCTGAGGGAGCAGGTGAGGAAACTAGTCCTGGAGAGAGATTCTTTTTGCTCCAAGTCACTGCAACAGATTAGCAGCAAAGTTGGAATTTAGATTCAAGGCCCAACTTCAAGTCCCTAATCCTCATTTTGACCCCTGCCTGGGTCTGATTTTTGAAGAATTGTGTTGGCGAAAGGGCACCAAACCAGAGGTCAAGAAATTTTTTCTGGTCCCGGCCAGCCACTCACCAGCTGTAAAACCTAAGCAGATTGACCCCTCTTTTTCTTGGCTATAGTTTCCTTGTCTGTTAAGTTGGGGGACTGGTCACTAAGGGCCACCGAAGCTACGATCAGTCTTTGATTTGATTAACCCTAACCCCTTTCTCCTTTGACGGCTGGGCAGACTTCCCCAAGGATATCTACCTCCTTTTCTCATTGCCTCCTGCTCAGCAGATTCCTGGTCATTTGTCCTTCCTGCTTTTATTTTATTTTACTTATTTTTTTTTTAAATATTTTTTAAGTTGTAGATGGACGCAATGTCTTTATTTTATTGCTTGTATGTGGTGCTGGGGATCGAACCCAGGGCCTCACGCATGCAAGGCAAGTGCTCTACCGCTGAGCTACAATCCCAGCCCCATGTCCTTCCTGCTTTTAGTCCCTACCGGTCCCCCCTAGTCTGGTTCCTTGAAGTGGGTGTGGGATACCAATACAGAAGTCCTAGACTCTGAGATAGGGGGAAGCCTTCAGAGGAAGTCATGGACCATCAGAGTCTCTGGAGTAGCAACGAAAGGCTTTCAGAGGGAAACAATGCTTTCCTGCACCCTCACCACCCCAGCTTCCAGCTCATCTATAGGGATGTGGGAATTGAGATCCAGACTCAGGAGCTAGCTTTCTCTGGATGTGGCAGGCATCAACAAGATGCACATGAAGCACCTTGTGGAAAGACCAGTCCAAGTGCTCAAAGGTCTCCCACAACTCACCTGCTCCTACCTCGAGCAGAGGCAGTCAGGTGGCCCTGGAGGAGCAACTCCTAGCTGAATGAGCATCAATTCTGAACGATGATTTCCAAATAGCCCCTGGGGAGTCACTGTGGGGACATTCAACTAAGTGGAGCCTGGCTTTTCTCACTGAACCCTATCCTTAACCAGAGCCAGAGTCACTATAATCATTTTGCGTAGTGGCTTTTTGGTACTCTTTCAAGAAAGATGTGCCAGCTAAAACAAATTTTTTAAAAATTGAAACCCCAACATCACTCCCAACTTCCTCTTCATCTGTAAAATGAGCTAATTACAGCAGTGGGGTTGTTTTGAGGATTAGATGAACCCATACATGAAACTTTGCACTTTGCATTTAGAAAAATGTGAGTGATTAATATCACCACACTGAGGAAAATAGATCCTACGGAGGGGAAGGATCTGTTGGCATCTGCCCCCCTCCCGGGAGGTCATGACTGAGCCAGGTCCAGGTCTAATTGCTAGAACAGTTGGAAATCCCAATTTGTATAGTCAGGTGACCTCAGGGCCTCTGTGCCAGCTTAATAACAAAGAGAAGTTTGGAGTCTGTTTCCCCATCTTTAATGTTCTTCATTTAGAACAAGTGCATGACTCCTTCCTTCCAAGAAGGGAGTCTTGAGGCGTCTGGTCATACTGCAGTATGACCCTCTGCCCAGCTGCTGAGGGAAGTCAGCTGGCTTCCAGGTTTTTGACAAAGCCACTGAGCAAGGGATACTGTCTGTTGTCACCTTCTAGCTGGTGTTCTGGCCTGCAGGCCCTGCTCTGTTCCTCAGACTTGCCCCTGTGCTGCTTTTCCTGATACAGCTGGTCTGTCAGCGACCTGCCTTTGTCTTTATTTGCCTTTAAAGCTAACCTGGATTGTTTGCCATATGCCAGGAGCTGAATGGCACAGCCAAACTCAAGGCTGGCACACACACCAAAGCTAAGTTTGTCCAGTTACAGAGGGCTATCTGGATGTGATGCTTCAGGTTACCATTGCAGGCCTGCCTTGCATGAGTCAAGGTACATGAAGGTACATGGAGTGCAGAGGGTCCGCAGGTCCCTGTCCTGAAGGATGGGGATGTCCTGAGACGTGTTCCTCCTCCCCCGGTGTCTTTCCCTTGCTTGGCACCCTCAGTCCCAGTTCCCCTGTGACTTCTGAGATCCTCCTGATCTCACGCAGGCCCACTGCTGATCAGTGCCCTTTTTCATGGTCTGTATCAGCTGAGCCAGCCTGTGACCAACTGCCATTCCCTTGACAGTTCCATGTATGATCTCCCCATTCAGTGGCCCTGCCCTTCTCCCTGGAATTGGCCTACCCATGTAGCTACTCTTTCCTTCCTGGAATGCCAAGATCCAAGACAGGCCTGCAAGCCCTTGGGAACTTTCTCTGCCCAGTGACCCTGGCCTCCCACACTCCCACTTCTTGCAGGAGCCTCCTCCTTTCTCCCTGCCTCCGCACCACCAGCACACCCCCTCCCACACTCATTGTGGAGGAGGCTGTGGAGCCCTGGCGCCTTAAGTCCAGTCACAGGATTCATTTCACTGCAGTTGTGTTTGATTGACTCCATGAACTTTGAGCTGTAGAGCCCCTTCTGGCACTTACATCATAGTGGATGTTTAGGATATGTTGGTTGAATGAGTGAGTGAATGACTGAATGAGTTCAACCCTAGTCATGACTGCCCTCTCACTGCCCTGTCCCAGACCCTGTACCCTTCACTCCCTGTCCAGGGAGACGTTTCTTTGGTAGCTCATGTATGAGTTACTATTACTGCTGGAACAAATTGCCACACACTTAGTGGTTTAAAGCAACATCTGTTGATTTTCTCCCAGTCTCTGAGAGTCAGAAGTCTGGACCCAGCTGGTGCTCTGCATGAGTCTCAGGAGGCTGAAACCTAGGTGTTGGCGCCCTGATGATGACTCTGCTTCCAAATTGTGTGTTGACAGAATTCAGTGCCATGGAGTTGTAGGACTGAGGCCTCTGTTTCCTTGCTGGCCGCTGGCTGGGTTCATTCTCAGGCCCTCTATTTCCTGGCTTAGCAGGTCTTCACATGTGGACTCTATGGACTCCGCCTTTCTTTCCTTTTTAAGGGCTCATGGGGTTAAATTGGGCCCATCCTGATATTCCTGGATCATCTCTATTTTAAAGCTAGTCTACTGGTAACCATCTGCAAAATCAGACTTCTGCTCAGGACCAGTGGCCCAGCTGGGCTCCTCCTACTCCAAGCAAGGAGATGGCCTGCCCCAGGAGTGCCACTGGTCTGGGAGAACCCCAGTCTCCAAGGAGAGAGAGCCCTGACCTGGTGCCTCTACCTCGCCAGGTTGCTTTTGGTGACAACTGAGCATGCTCTCAGTCCTGGATCCTGGGCTTCATTCAGGTTCCTCCATGGCCTCCAGTCTCAACAGACAGGATGCTCTTGCTGAATTTGCTCCAAGAGACTGGCTTGGAGCCAAGGATAGCCCAGGACAGGAAGGCCAGGGAAGTTTCCCTCTCAGACCTGTATGTGAATTTGCTCTCATTAGCTTTTTTGCAAGAAAGTCACAGCCCATGTGACCCCTTCTGTCAGTTGCGGTGCCCACCAGTGCCCCTCAGGCCCTGGTCTCCAAATGTGACATGCTCCCACCTCTCTTTGCAATAACCCCCTGTCTTCCTCCTGATGGCTGGAACACACCCTCCCATGCTCACTATGCAGGCTCCCTGGCTGCCCTGGGAATCCAGCTCCCTGACCTTGGCAAGTAATTTAGTCTCCAGTCCTTATCTATGAAATGGAGATAATATCCCATAAATGTGAGGGTACAATGTATCAAAACCTAGAATATGTCCATTTTCCTGTCCCAGTGGTAGCTATTGTTACAGTCTCTCTGGGTCTCAGATTAGGCATCCTTTCCCTGAAGAATGGGAACCTGCAATCCAGGGTTCACATCCCAGGGTATTATCATTTTGTTTGCTCATGTGACTCTCAGGGGGCCACCTTGCCTGGTGACTTTCCCAAGGACAGGGACCCATCTCTCCTCTGTATCTGCAGTTACCAGCGCCAGCCTGAAGGTGGTAGATGTATAAAGAGCAGGTGGTTGGGAAGGTTGGAACTGATGTGCTTTTTTCCCAGGGCTGAGCAGTAGAGCGCTTGCCACCCTCACCTCTAAAAGCTGACAGGCCTCAAGTGTGCAGAGAAGTGTTGTGGGGCGTGCGGGAGGACCTCCCAGGGCACACGGCCTCTCATGCTTGCAGTGAGCTCATTTTACAGATGAAGAAACCGGGCCCAACACCATGACTACAGTTCTTTGCTAAACCCCAGCTACAGACTTTCTGCCGGGCCCTGCTATTGGTCTCATTGGCATCCCAGCTCTGTCCTGAGTCCAGTCCCACAATAATCCTCCTCACCCCCTGCAAGAGCCAGGCTCTGCTGACCACCCCACCTAAAGTCATCTCTTCCCTACTTATCATACAGTCTTATTTCTCCTGCTTATCATGCGGTCACTAAATGCATGCTCACTTTAGAAATATCTAGAAAATGCTGAGTTTAAAGGAAGAGGGAGGGGAAATACCTACAGGAACTCACTGTGAGCATATTGCTCTTCTTTTTTTTTTCCTACCAGTTACTGCACCCTGCAAAGAAATGTCATTGCCCACATGCCAGCTCATTGTTTGTTTCCTTAACATGAATCCTGAGACTCACTTTGTCTCTTGTTTTACCATCTCTGGATCCTGCACTGGACATTTGAAGGGTCGGCCTGTGTTGAAATTCAGTTCTTCCAGAGAGCAGTTGTTTTCCCTGTCACCTATGTGTGCTGCCACCTTGAGACGACTTTAAACTCAAATTCAGTTACAGAGTTTGCTTGAGATATTTTCGGACACCTTAATGCAGATTCAGACTCAAAACTGTTCACATTGTCAGAACCACGGTTAAGACAGAGATTTCCTGGCTAACTTTCTGCCTAAGAAGGATGTTTAGGGGCTGGGGTTATGGCGCAGTGGTAGCGTGCTCACCTAGCATGCGTGAGGCACTGGGTTCGATCCTCAGCACCACATAAAAATAAAGATATTCTGTCCACCTACAACTAAAAAATAAATATTAAAAAAAATTTAAAAAATAAAAAGAAGGATGTTTATCATTTTTCTTACACCCAAGCAATAGCTTTCTGGGGTCCAACTTCACTGGGTGTCTCCAGTCCTTATCTATGAAATGGAGATAATGTCCCATAAATGTGAGGGTAAAATGAAACAATGTATCAAAACCTAGAATATGTACAATTTCCAAAACCCAGCTTGGGTTTTGTTTTCCTTCATGATATGTGAAATAGTGGCTTGCTTAGCAATCAGTTGTGTCTTAAATGTTATGAAATGCACAAATAGAACATTTCTTAGACTCCCATAAACATCTTCTTAGCGATCACATTAATATTACATCATGGGGTTGTAGCTCAGTGGCAGAGCATTTACCCCGCATGCGTGAGGCACGGGGTTTGATCCTCAGCACCACATTAAAAAATAAAATAAAGGTATCATGTCCATCTACAACTAAAAATAAAAAAATATATTACACCGTAGTGTTGGTCTAGTCCTGTCCTTACCCATCCCCTTGCTGTGGCTTTTTTTTTTGCATTTAGCTTATTTCTTTAGAGTAGATTCTCTGGGTTGGAGGAATGACTATTCTTCCCCTTGATACGTACTGTTTTTTGTTTGTTTTCGGTACTGGGAATTGGATCCAGGGACAGTTTACCACTGAACCACATCCCCAGCCCATTTTATTTTTTATTTTGAGATATGGTCTCACTCAGTTACTTAGGGCCTCGCTAAATTGCTGATGCCTGCCTGGAACTTGCGATCCTCATGTGCAGCCTCCTTAGTTGCTGGGATTACAGGCATGCCTGGCAAACAGTATTTTTGGAGGTTGATATTTTTGTTTCTTCTGTGTTGTCATGGCAGAAACGGAGTTGGGGCCACCCTGCTCAAGGTGTGAATGTGACTCTGTTGACAGCAGCTGGTAGGCTTATGTGGTCTGAAAAATTACACAGCAGTGAGGAATTAAAATTAATGAGGTGGCTGGGTGTGGTGGCGCACACCTGTAATCCCAGTGGTTCAGGAGGCTGAGGCAGGAGGATGGCAAGTTCAAAGCCAGCCCCAGCAACTTAGTGAGGCCCTAACCAACTCAGTGAGGCCCTGTCTCTAAACAAAACACAAAAAGGACTGGGGATGTTGCTCAGTGGTTAAGGCCCCTGAGTTTAATACCCAAAACAAACAAATTAGTGAGGTAAAGAGGCTAAAATTAAAGGAAGGCTCAGATACAGGGCTGTATAAGACTGAAAGTCAACTCAAAATCTGGAGTAGTGTTGACCTGTGGGTGTGCATGTGAATGAGTGGTTTACTTGGGTCAGATCACAGCCTCCAAATGTTATAAACTGATGCAGTGAGCACCAGGATAGTTGAATTTGAGGTGTTTAAATATAATGAATATTATTCAGAGAAATTTTTTGTGTATGTGTTTATAGATGGGTGGAAAGCCTCCTGAATTTTGGAATATTACTGAAATATTTGGAAAATTATTAAGTGAATATTATTAAATGAATTCCTGAGATAGTGTGATGTGGGCGAATGATGTTCACTGGCTCATAAACAGACATTTGACTCTGACATCATTCTTCACAAGTTGCTGCAAAATAGCAAAAAATAAACAAATAAATCCAAATCCTCTGCGTGCCACTCAGAGCCAGGCCCTGCAGTTGCTCCATGAACAATTTGGGGTTCTTGTCTTTGAGAGGCTGTCTAGCAACGCAGAAGGGCAACAGCACCAACAGGTGACATTGAGGCCACAGGAGCCTGGCACTGCCCTGCATCAGAGCTTTAGTGGCTTCTCATTTCTCAACAGAAAAGCCAGATACCTTACTATGCCCTTCAAGACTCTGGCTGGCCACCTTGGCCCATCTCTCTGGCCTCATCTCCCTGGGCCCCAGCTTCTGTCTCTTCCTCAGACCCCCAGACTGGACCCATTGCTACCTTGGTCGTCAGTTATGTTTGCATAGAGGGCCTTATAGGGAGATGTATCTGAAAGAGGCTGGGCCCACACACATGCTCACTATGGTTTGGGTGTGGTTTTTCTTCCCAAGTACATGTGCTGGGGGTGTGGTCCTCTGTGTCAGTATTAAGAGGTGGGAGAACCTTTAAGAAGTAGGGCCTAATAGGTGATGGTTTGGTCATTGGGAGCATTACCCATCCTCAGAAGGGACTAATGTTGCTCCCTCAGAGTGAGTGAGTTTCTTTGAGAACGGGTAGGTATAAAGAGCAAGTCCAATCCCTGAACATCTCTGGCTTCCTATCTCTACATGAGATTGCTCTTGCACACACTTCTGCCATTTTGATGCTGACTGCCATGGGGCCCTCACCAGAGTGAAGCAGAACTTTGAGCTATGTAAGCCTCTTTCCTTTATGAATTTCCCAACCTCAGGTATTTTGTTATAACAATGGAAAACAATCTAATATGGCACTTTGAGCTGGTCACTCATCACTCAGCTGTTATAGCTAGATCATCTGCTGGGCCTGGTATGGATCAGGCCCTGTGGATGAAGGCAGTGCCTTGTGATCCCTGTCTCAAGGATGAGTACACTCCTGCACAGTCACAGTGCACAAATGTGGAACATTGCAAAACCCTGAAAAAGCCAAAAAGAGAAATGGAGGTGATTGGGCTGATAAAAATTAAAATTAAATTAAATTGACAATTAAAATTCAACCAAAAACTAAAAGAAGAAGAAGAAGAAGAAGAAGAAGAAGAAGCAGCAGCAGCAGCATTGGAAATAAACTTTAGGGCTACAGTCAAGACTGCTGGGCAATCAGGAGAGAAGGTTGTGTTACTGGCCGGCACAGAACTCCAAACTAGACCCAGGCCAAGGGGATCCTGGGGGCTATTTAAGCATAAGTCAAAAAAGGGACTACTTGAATTCAAATCCTTGCTCTCCCATTTAACCAGCTGTGTCCTTGACCAGATGACTCAGCCGTCAGCCTCTCTTGAGCCTAGGTTTTCTCATCTGTAAGATGGGGATAATAATATCTGCTTCACAAGCTAGGAGTGAGCTAATGGAGATAGGCATTCATACATTTAGTACATGCTTAACATATGTCTGCATGCCTCTTCCTGCCAGTGTCCTGGTTATTCCTAAGATTGTATAACTCAACTTGAGTTGTCCTTGAGTTATACCCCACCCTGTGCTAATGTTGATCACCCAGTTTCCTTCTTTACCCTGGGTCTAGTTCTGCAAGGAGGCACTGGTGGAGCAGGGGTCCTCAGATGCAGATCCATGTGTTGCTGGCTGAACACAGGCAGATTCCTGGGCCTTAACCCAGACTTACCAAGTCAGTTCCTGGGCGTGGGGCCCTGCATCCAATTGTGGCTAAAGCTTCCCAGATGATTCCAGTGTGCAGCCAGGTTTTAGATCCCTCAGCCAGATGGCCCGTGAAAAGCCCTTTTAGCCATTGCCATCTGTGCCCCTGTCCCCACCAAGTACCCCATGTAGCCTGGGAGCTCTTCCATCAGTGCCTGGGTCAGGGCTCATCTTCTGCTTTTGTTAGGTAGATTCTTCTGGTACTTACCCTCCGGATGAACCGCAAGACCACCAGCTGAGCCCACTGAATCTAGAAATAAATAAATCTCTAGCAACTGTCTGGGCCTGCACTCTAAAGGTCTTCTGCAAAGAGGGAAAACAGCTACCTTGGGACACTTTCTCACCTAGCAGAGTCTAAACTGAAAAGAAATCTCTGAGTCTGGAGATGGCACCTTGACCAGTGATGCCTTCCTTCTCAAATGGCAGTTCCCACCAAAGACAGAAAATAAAACTCCCAGGAGCTCCCACTGAGATTTTTCCCTTATAAGAACATAAAAACTATTTTCTGTTGCTAAGGTTCTTTCCAAGTTGCTCAAAAGAGCTATAAACCTCCCAGCTTTATCTAGGGAGGCTTTGGGGTGATGAGTAGCTGTTCAGGTAATAAGTTCCTACTGCAAATCCAGCATTACAAGGTTTTCCCCACAAAGACAAGTCATTTCTTGACCTCCAGGAGTCTGCACAGAGTGGGGGTTGGGGGGTGGAGTGTGAAGAAAGAGGTTGCTTTGCAGTTTCTAAGTGGATGAGTGATAAACTCAGTAAAAATGAAAATGATTTACAATCATTAGCTCCAGGATAGACAGATCAATACAAAATGAGGTGGTGGGGTGTGCTGGGGTGTGCGGGGCGTAGAGGTACAATGAACACCTATGCTATTTTTTTCTTTTAGTTAACAAGAAACCAGGGATGTATTAAGGAGTGAACAGAGGCCCCAATATTCCCCTTTTGGTCTGAAAGAGGCTTTGAGAGCAGGAGGCAGAGTTGACACTGCTAAATAGTGTGACAATGATGACAGACGATGGTGACGGTCAGAAGTGCTTCTTTACTCAGGTATCTAAAAGGACTCAGATTTGCCCATGTCACAAGGCACTTAGCTCAGGCATCTGAGCTCCCATTAAGTGTCTCCACAGCCATGCAGGGGATGGGACAGAATGAATGTCCACACCAGTGTCCAACCTGGGTGTACTTCCAGGAGGAGCTGTTGGACAGTTCTATCAAACAGTTGGTTAGAAGTTTTTTTTTATTTGTTTTGATTAGTTATAGCTGACAATAGAATGCATGTTGATATATCATATATTAATAGAGTATAACTTCTCGTTCTTATGGTTGTACATGATGTAGAGTCACATGGGTCACATAATCACATATGTGCATAGGGTAATAATGTCTGATTCATTCTACCATCCTTCCTCCTCCCATGCCCCTTCCCCTCCCTTCACTCCCCTCTACCTAATCCAAAGTACCTTCCCTAGCCCCCCCATTATGAATTAGCATCCGCTTATCAGAGAAAACATACCAGCCTTTGGTTTTTGGGGATTGGCTTATTTCACTTAGCATAATATTCTCCAGCTCCATCCATTGCCCGCAAATGTCATAATTCCATTCTTCTTTGAAGCTGAGTAATATTCCATTGTATATATACCACATTTTATTTATCCATTCATCTGTTGAAGGGCATCTAGGTTGACTCTACAGTTTAGCTATTGTGAGTTGTGCTGCTATAAACATTGATGTGGCTGTGTCACTGTAGTATACTGATTTTAAGTCCTTTGAGTATAAACCTAGGAGTGGGATGACTAGGTCCAATGGTGGTTCCATTCCAAGTTTTCTGAGGAATCTCCATACTGCTTTCCAGATTGGTTGCACCAATTTGAAGCCCCACCAGCAATGTATGAGTGAACCTTTTCCCCATCTCCTCGCCAATATTTATTGTTGCTTGTATTCTTAATAATTGCCATTCTGACTAGAGTGAGATGAAATCTCAGTGTAGTTTTTTTAGTTGTAGATAGACACAATACCTTTATTTGTTTAGTTTTATGTGGTACTGAGGATCGAACCCAGTGCCTCACACATGCTAGGTGAGCACGCTACCACTGAGCCACAACCCCAGCCCCTCAGTGTAGTTTGTTTGTTTGTTTGTTTTTGGTAGCAGGGATTCAACTCAGGGGTACTCGACCACTGAGCCACATCTCCAGCCCTATTTTGTGTTTTATGTAGAGACAGGGTCTCACTGAGTTGCTTAGCGCCTCGCCATTGCTGAGGCTGGCTTTGAACTTCCGATTCTCCTGTCTCAGTCTCCCAAAGTGCTGGGATTATAGGCATGCGCCACCATCCAACTTTTTTTTTTTTTTGGTACCAGGGATTGAACTGATGGGCACTTACCCAATGAGCCACATCTTCATCTCTTTTTTGTGTTTTTTTTCGAGACAGGATCTCACTGAGTTGCTTAGTGCCTTGCTAAGTTGCTGAGGCTGGCTTTGAATTCAAGATCTTCCTGCATCATCTTCCCAAGATGCTGGGATTACAGGTGTGCTCCACCATGCCCAGTGATATTTCCCTCTTCTAAGGTCTTCTTTAGTTTCTTTCCTTAGTGATCTGTAGTTTTCATTGTAGAGGTATTTTACCTCTTTTGTTAGATTGATTCTAAAGTTGTTTTTTTTTTTGACGCTATTGTGAATGGAGTAGTTTTCCTAATTTCTCTTTCAGTATATTTATCACTGATGTATAGGAACACATTTGATTTATGGGTGTTGATTTTTTTTTTTTTTTTTTGGCACCAGGGATTGAACTCAGGGGTACTCGACCACTGAGCCACATCCCCAGCCCTATTTTGTGTCTTATGTAGAGACAGGGTCTCATTGAGTTGCTTAGCACCTCGCCGTTGCTGAGGCTGGCTTTGAACTCCCGATTCTCTTGTCTCAGCCTCCCAAAGTGCTGGGATTACAGGTGTGTGCCACCGCGCCTGGCTTGGGTGTTGATTTTATATTTTGCTACTTTGCTGAATTTATTTATTAGTTCTAGAAGTTTTCTGGTGCAAGTTTTTGGATCTTCTAAGTATAGAATCACGTCATCAGCCAATAGGGATAGTTTGAGTTCTTCTTTACGTATTCGTATCCCTTTAATTTCTTTCTTCTGTCTAATTGCTCTGGCTAGAGTTAGAAGTTGTTGTTTTTTGTTTTTTTGTTTTTGGTACTGGGATTGAACTCAGGGGCACTCGATCACTGAGCCACATCCCCAGCTCTATTTTGTATTTTATTTAGAAACAGGGACTCACTGAGTTGCTTAGCGCCTCACTGTTGCTGAGGCTGGCTTTGAACTCACAATCCTCCTGCCTCAGCCTCCCAAAGTGCTGGGATTACAGGTGTGCACCACCATGCCTGGCACTAGAAGTTGTTTTTAATGAATGATTTACTAAATATTATAATCTGATCTGGCTGCCATAACAAAACACCATAAACTAGGTGGCTTAATGAATGACAAAAGTTTATTTCTCATCCTTCTAGAGGCTAGAAGTTCAAGATCACGGTGGTAGCAAATCTGGTGAGGGCTGCTTCTTGTGTGTCCTCAGGCACAAAAGGGACAAGTGAGCTCCTCGTGTCTCTGTTAAGAGAACACTAATTCCATTGGTGAGGGTGGAACTCTCAGGACCTCTCAGAGGCCCCACCTCCTAACACCATCACACTTGGGGTGAGGATGTCAGGAGATGGCTTTTGAGGTGGACACAAACATGCAGACCATGGCACCAAATAATTCATTTCTAATCATTCAAAAACATATTGACCGTGAGTGAATAGTCCTGTGGAGGAGCCCCACTGTGATGTAGTACTTTAGGCAATGCAGGGATTAGGGTTTTGAGAGGATGCTGGGAGGGGACTTCTCCCCATGCCTGGAGCACAAGGTGGCTGTGTCCCCTCACTCACTGTGCATAGCCCCCAGGAGTAGCAAGTTGGGTGAGGTGAGTGGCTTGGCCAGCTGAGAGAGGATGGGCTGGTTGTAGCTGAACTCCTGTTTTAGTGGCCGGAGGTCCAAGCACTGAAATGCATGTTGTTGCCATGAAAGGTCACTCCATCCAGCAAGCTTTGCATGCTTCCCATGAGTAGGTGCCATGATGGCCACTGTATGGCCTCCATCTTCCAGTACAGAACCTGGATGAGAATCATAGGTCTCTTCTTTTGCTTGTCCTTCCACCCAAACATGGGGACTGATGGCGATGTCATGGAGAGAACAGAAGCATACAAAAGACTTGGATTAGAGCCAGCTTGCCATGTGGACAATTGAAATCTGACTTCTAAGGACCATGGCAGAGGCTGGCATCACCAAAAGTGAATACCCTGAGCAGGGCTGGCCAGGGACACACTCCTAGGCTCTTCTTCCAGCTCCCTCGTCCACTATTGGCAGCCCTAGTATTCTTGACCTGCCCTCTGTCCCCCGCAGAGCCACTTCCTTGCTTAGTGCTTTTGAGGGTAGATTCTTGCTTCCATTTGCAGTACAAAGCTGTGATTTAAAGCACGGCTCTCTGTAGGGCAACCCTGGTCCATGTCCCACCTCTGCTACCGTTAGGAAATGATTTGAATGATGCAGCCGTTGACCAGCTGCAGGGTCCTGAGTAAGCACCTTGGTCATTGTGTCTTTTGGGGTCGGTGCCAAAAACCTACCCACACTGTGCCACCAGGGCAAGTCCTGCAGCACAGAACGATAAGACCCAGGTGCCCATGTCCCCATCCTCTAGGACTGGAATATAGCTTTATTTTGTCCCAACTCCTCATTTGGTTACAGCCACATTCTTCTTTGAAGATAAAAATAAATAATATTAGTCACTTCCATGGTAAAAACTGTGCCCCTAGCATTATGACAGGCCATAGGCTACTGTGGTTTGCACGTTCACATGTGGACCCTGAGGCCTGGGTGGGCAGCAGAGCCAGGGTCCCAGGCTGCCCAGATTTGAACGTCCTGTGCATGGGCTCCTCCACTCAATGAGGACAAGCAGCATGTCTTGAGTGCCTTCTATGTTCCAAGTGTGATGCAGGCAGATAAAACCAAGACCCTTGATCTAATCCTCCTCGAGGAAGACTAGCTAGAGAAAAGGGGAAGGAGAGGTTGTGGGCAGCTTTGATTCCTGCTGATAGGACAAGGGACTGCCAGGGCCTGGCAGGGCTGAGCTGGTCTGGGCCTCCCTGGATAGGGCACAGGCTGCAGGGACCTGGCAGCCTTGGCTCTCCCTGCTCAGGTGCAGTGGCTCCTCGGGGCAGATGACCTAGAATGCATCCGCTCATTAGCAGCTGCCCAGGAGACTGGCCACGTGCCCGTCCCCTGGGCCTCCCTGAGTGCAGAGGCTCGCCAGCCCCGGCATACCAGGCGCAGTCCCCAGGGCTACTTTCCCAGGCTCATTGCACAGGCAGGTGTGGCCCAGGTGTCTGACAGCTTTGGCTCCAGGGTCATGGCCTCCACATCTAAGCCCTTGTGGGATGCCCTGGAGCTTGGGCTCGGAAGTTTGGGTTGTACAATCCAAAAACCAATTAATGTGGGGCTTGAGGGAAAATCTGTCTGAGCAGTGATTTGGCCAAATCTTCAATCACCTGTAAGGCAGGAGATCCAGCCTGTGTGTAATGGCTGCTGCCAAGCAGAGAGGGCCCCCTGTGATGCCTCTGCTCCCTGTCCCCAGCTGTCTTCCTACCGGGGTGCAGCACGGGTGTATCTTGGGTCAAGGACTCTCTTGGCAGCTCTGCCTTCTCCCTAAGTACCCAGACCCCCTTTCCTTGAATGCCAAGCAACAACCTTTTTGAACATGCAGTCAGCTCTGAGGGGGAGAAGGCTGAGATGTCACTGAGGGTCAGAGCCGGGCACCTGGCAAAGCCTTGATGGGCTTTCTGCCTCATTAATGGATACAGAGTCTGGGGTACACAGAAAGCCCTGGCACTGATCTGAACTAAATCTCCCCTCTGATCACTCTGGAACAAGTGCCATGAGTCCCCAAATCGAAGCTATCTAGAGTCTCTCTCTGTGAATTATCTTTCCTTCAGGTTGTTTTGGCAGCCAGTATGAGGCAGGTGCCCTTCTTCATGAGGTGCCTTGGGCTCATTAATGGTACTCATGTCCGGAATATTTCTGCAGGGTTCTCTAAATTGAACCAGGGCATGCGCCCCCTGTGCTGACCAGTGGAACTCGAGGAGTATATGGCTGGGCCAGACAGAGAGCTGAGCTTATTGGAGGCCTGAGCTGCATGCACACATTGGGTAAGTCTCGGGAAAAGAGACCTACAGGTCCACCTTTGTTTGTTCTGGCACACGCACATGAGCATATGGGTGTGTGTGTGCATACACACACACACACACACACACACATACACACAGCTCATGGAGGAACACTGACCCCAGCCATGGCAAGAGAGACCAGAGCAAGGATCTGAGGAGGCCAAGTGAAGGAGAACTTAGCCCAGGAGGTTCCTGGGAAAAGCAGTGAGTCACTGTCCAGCACTGACAGCAGGTTCGCCTCACAGAGCTGTCTTTGGACCCCAAGGACACAGGACCTCTCACGCTGGGTCTTCAGCCCCTGGAAAGCGTTCTACATGGTGGGTGTCCACAAAGGTTTTGCTTCTGGAAACACTGCCCACCCTGCTCAGAAACTTCCTGTCTCCACGCAGGTCAGGTGCTCTCCCTGCCATTCCTGCTGGAGCTTTCTAAACGTACTCCCAATTCTCTGTGAAACAGTCCTGTGTAGCCTAGCCAGCCCCTTCTTGGGCTTCCTTGGCTCTGCACCTTTGTTTATCTTGGTGGCCCCTGCCTTGGTGGCCTCTTCCTGCCTCACCCTCTTCAGTGTTCAGCAGAATCCTCTTCGTCTTTCAAGCCCCTTTGAGCCCCACCTCTCCTGGGAAACCCCTGCCTGCTTCCCTCCATGGAAGGGCTCTTGGCTCTGAAGTCCTCTTTTCTTCTGAGGTCTCCATTTCCATGTCTGTAAAACAGGACAATACCATGTCATGGATGTGTTGTAAACATTATCTGAGATGATCTTCATAAACGTGGCCAGCACACATTAAGCATGTCATTCCTTTCCAGACATGCGCCAGGTGCAGGAGTACAAAGGTGAGATACAGCGGGCTGGGGTGGAAGGAGCTGGAGTGGGGACTCCTTATCTCCCTGAGACCAGGCATGGGAGATAAGAGCAGAGGAGGCTGAGCCTGATCCTTATTGGGAGGTGGAAGAAGTCACCCAGGGAGCTGAAGGGGCCAGCTAGGTCTTGGTTCCTTGTACCACAGGTTGGGAGAGGCTGACTCACATGTGGCTCCAGGGCCTGTGGGCTCCTCATCCAGGGGAGGGCTGCATGCAAGGCCCTGACTCAGGCTCAGTCACAGCCCTGGGCTCTCCTCTTGGCTTTGCTTTCTGGAATAAAAAGTAGAAAGTAAGAATTTGCTCTTTGGGTTTTCATTGAACTTGGCCTAGGTAAGGAGGGTGGTGGGCCCTTCTAGGACCTCCTGCTTTCATTTTCCTATTCTATCTCCATTTCCTTACACCGTGGTTGTAATAATAATCTCTACCAGAGTGCCTAGGCCCGATTCTCCCTTGTGGAGCTTGATCTTTTGCTCAGTTCCCCGCTGTGTGGTGCTGGGGATAGAGCCCAGGGCTTTGCATAGAGGTATATCCCAGTGCCCTGCCCTGTTGTGACAGCCCCTCACATGGAGGCTTTGAACTCAGCAAGGAGGGGCAGAGGTGGGAGAGAGGAGGAGAACTGGAAGATGGCCATGCCCTCTTAGGGTCTTCTGTCCCTGCACCCTCCCAGGGTCTGGCTCACTGTTGTGCCCTATAACCTGCACCTGCCGGGCAGCTGCTAATTGGTGCAGAAAGAACTGTTCAGTGAGTTCTCACTGAAGGCCAGATGCCCTGTGCCTGCAAGTTCCAGGGTCATGGTGGGTGCACAATATGTGCCTCCTCCCTTGCCCCCTCCACTTCTGTGTTCTCAATGCCCAGGGGTGACAGCAGCAGAGGAGATGACCATCCTGGCCTTCATGGAAGTCTACCTGCCCCAGCCTTCTCAGCTCACGGCAGGAGCCACGTCTCCAGGACTGTGGGGTAGGGGGTTTATGGAGGCGGGGTGTTGCCTCCATTCCATGTTTCTGAAATGTGCTGGCCTCTTTCTGGAAATGGCTCTTTTCTTATCACTGAACTTGGCAGTTGTTGAGGAATTTCTGGAGGGAGGGTGGAAGATCCTGGAAGGAAACCACCGTGGGACCGTTGTTTCCCCAGAAGCCCAAACACAAAGAAAGGATGGAGTGGAGGTGGTGTGACACAGGGTTTTTTTTTTTCTCTCTTAAGAACAAGCCAGCTCATGTCAGAAAAAGGAAGGCTGTTATCCTTTAATCTCATGGGTGTTTTCCTCCAAAGGAGGGTCTAAAAGTGTGTGGATTTTGGCAGGAGGAGTGTGGGGTTGGAAGGAAGAGGGTGTCTGCATTAAATAGTGGAAATCAGGGGGGTGGGATCTCCTGGTGGAGCAGGGAGGACCCCCACTGCCTTGTGAATTAGCATGCGACCCTGTGACTCAGTGTTATTATCCTGACTTGACAGATGAAACTCAGAGATGTGAGGGGACTTGCCCATGGTCACGCAGCATGCATTGGTGGAGCTGCTGTTTGAACTAGGTCTCTGCGGCTCCAAAGTCATGTTAAAGCACCTCCCTCAATGGTCTGCTAGCCTGAGTCTTGTTCTAGATCATTCCAGACCCTCCCTCCATCAGAACTTACTCTTCCTATGACCTCCCTGGTGATCCCCAGCCACACCTTTTCCTGAATATGCTGCTGAGTCAGTGGGAGGCCGCCTCCAGGCACTATGCATGAATGGGTGGGGACTTTGGGAACCAGCACTCCCCAGGTGGGATTTCAAGAGGCCACCTGCTCTGCCTTTGAGTAGGGCAGAGAGAGTTGGGCTCCCCGGGAAGAAGGAAGCCTCTCCATGGGAACTGGGGACAGCCACAAAGAAGTGCCTGCTGCTGGATGGAAGCCATGTCCCAAAGGCCCCCAGGCCTGGTGTAACTAGGGTGATCTAGCAAGGGAAGCTGCCTGGGGGTGAGACCACGTGCCTTGTGCCGGGCCCCTCAGGGTGCCTATCCCGGAGTCTGCCCTGTAATCCCTAAAAGCTGCAAGGTTCAACCCCCAGCCCCTGCCTCAGGAAGGGGAATGGCCCTGTTTGCTCTTCAAGGAAACAAAAGAGCAGGGAGGAAACTAGGACTGGAGCCTCGTTCATGGGAAAACCATCCATGGAGTGCCTGCTCTGAGCAGGGCTCTGCTGGTGTGTGGGTCCCCAAAGGAAATTGCCACCTCACACCCATCAGGGTGGCTGCTCTAAAAAGAACAGAATAATAAACCCCAGCGAGGGAGGAGAGAAACTGGAACCCTCGATGCATTGCTGGTGGGAATGTACAATGGAGGCTTTCCTTACGATCCAACAGTTTTACTTCTGTGCATTGCCCTCAATGGAAAGCAGGGTCTCAAAGAGGCATTTGCACACCTGTGTGCATAGCAACATCAGTCACAATAGCCAAAAGGTAGAAGCAACCCAGGTGTTCATACTTGGTTGAATAGATACACAAAATACAGAATAAACATAAAAGGGATGATTATTCAGCCTTAAAAGGGAAGGAAATTCTGACACATGGTACAACATAACATGAACCTTGAGAACATTATCCTAAGTGGAATAAGATAGTCCCAAAAGGACAAATACGCCAGATGTAGTGGCACATGCTTGTAATCCCAGCAGCTCAGGAGGCTGAGGCAGGAGAATTGCAGGTTCGAGGCCAGCCTCAGCAAATTAAAAAGGCCCTAAGCAACTTAGTGCGATCCTGTCTCAAAATAAAAAAATAAAAAGGGCTGGGGATGTGGCTCATTGCTTAAGCACCTTTAGATTCAATCCCTGGTACCAAAAAAAAAAAAAGGACAAATGCTATATGATTCCATTTCTATGACTAGAGGAGTCAAATTTATAGAGGCAGAAAGTGGAATGGTGGATGCCAGGAGCTGAGGGAAAGGGGCACCACCTCCTCAGGTCAACATCACCAGGAATCCCCAGTTCATGAGTGGCACCCCCTTGCCCTTGAGCCTCTTAATCACCCTGCTATAGTTTGGGTTTTTTTTTTTTTTCAGCACTGAGGTTTGAACTCAGGTCCTCATGCATGCTAGGCAAGCACCTTATCACTGAGCTACAGCCCCAGCCCCTTTTTTTTTGGTACTGGGGATTGAACTCAGGGCCACTCGACCACTGAGCCACATCCCCAGCCCTATTTTGTGTTTTATGTAGAGACAGGGTCTCGCTGAGTTGCTTAGCACCTCGCCCTTGCTGAGGCTGGCTTTGAACTCGTGATTCTCCTGTCTCAGCCTCCCTAAGTGCTGGGATTACAGGCTTGCACCACCATGCCCGGCCCCCAGACCTTTTTAATTTTTATTGTAAGACAGGATCTTGCTGAGTTGCCCAAAGCAACAGGGCCAAACAACCACGGACTAAAGCCAAAAATAAACCTTTATTCCTTTTGAGTTGCTTATGTCAGGTATTTGCTCACAGTGATTCAAAGCTAACTAACACACACACACCCTTCTTCCAATCTTTCCCCCACCCACTCACCCATCCATCCACCCACCCATCCATTGTTTACTTATGTGTATTTGCTAAGGCTCACTGTGGGCCAGACACTCTAGAAGGCACTTTGCTGTGTAACATCACAGTTGCTAGGAGGAATTCAAGGAATGCATATCAACGTATGAATGGCTGACAGCAGCCATGAGATACAACTTCTGCTTAACCAAAGGGCCTAGCCTGCAATGCTTGAACATCAGGTGATCTTGGGAGAGCTTCTACAGACACCAGCCACTCTTGGAAGAAAGCTCATGGAGACGGCTACAGGCTGTGATAAGGTGTGGGCAGGAATGCTGGGGACCAGAAGTCCCAAGGGCCTCAGGGGTCAGGGAGCTCAGCCAGCTCTGCCAAGGGTACAAGCAGTTCTTCCACCTGGCTCTTCCCAGGTTGGCTTCTGTAAAGCCTGATGACCAAAAGGAGGTGAATTAAAACCACTGGGCAAGGCTTTGTTGGGAATACGCTCTCGGGCTAAACTCTCCCGTCCATCAGAGTGTGTCCGGGAGAATCGTGCACGCGTTCCAGGTTACAGAAAATTTTAAAAGGCCCAGTCAGGAAGGGGAGGGCTTAGGGCAGGAAGAGAAGGTCAGAGGATCCTGCTGAGGTCAGAGTCCTTCCTGGATGAGTCAGGAAAAGCCCGCTGATTGACAGGAGGCGCCTCTACTGCTGATGTCAGCATCTGGCTGGCTGCTCCTCTGCACATGCGGTCGTTCCTGCGGTTGCCCTGGCTGCCCCTAACTCGACACCCTGAACCCTAAACCGACCTAACAGCCTCCATTTCCTCGGACACCTGGTGCTCTGTGCCCACCCATAGAGGGAGAGCTGCAGAACCTGAGGGAGCTCTTTGGCAGCCAACAGCAGGTGTTCCATAGAGACATGCTGATTGACTGCTGTTTTACAGATGAGAAAATTGAGAGAGGGGAAGTGACTTGTCCAAGGTCATGCAGCTTTGCCACAACCAGGGAGGGGGCTTCAGTTTGGATCTGGAATGTCCTCCAAAAGATTATATGTTTGAAGACTTGATCCTCAGCTGGTGGTGCTATTGGAAGTGGTGGAAACTTTAGGAGGCAGGGCCCACTTGGTGGAAAGAGGCAACTGGGCTGTGTCCTTGCAGGGTATGTTGGGATTCTGGCCCCTTCCTCTGTCTCTGCATCCTGACCAGCACAAGGTGAACAGCTTTCCCTGTCACACTCTCTCACCATGCCCATAGCAATGGAGCCAGCTGTCCATGGCCCGAAACCTCTGGAACCATGAGCCAAGATAAGACTTTTTTTCTTTTCCTGGGGCATCTTGTCACAGCAACAGAAAGCTGACTAACACAGAGGGAAGGTGGTGGGTTAAAGAGGGTGGATTTTGTTTTCAAACACATCTGGTTGGAGGCTTGGTCTGCCCCTCCACAGCTATGTTGATTTTGGACAGATTTAATTTCTCTCAAACTGACTGGCCTTAATAGGAGATCTCCTCTCCCTCTTAGGCTGTGTGAGAGGGTGCTATGAAATGCTGGGCACAGGACCTGGAGCAGTGGGGGCCTGAATGCTGAGAAAAGGGTAGAGTAAACTCTGTGTTACATGAGAGGGTCCCTATAGCTTCACCTACTTCAAATGTGTCCCTTGAGGTTTTCTATGCGAGGCCTCTCCTCCTACCTGCCCAGATAAGGGCAGGGAGGAGCCACCTAAGGGGCAGGAAGTAGACTTCTGATCTCTGGCCACTTGGCCCTACCTGTCACCCTGCAGGAATGACGTGGCTTTGGTCTGGTCTGTACAGTGCCTAGAGTGGTCTCTGTGACTTATGGCCCTGGGTTTCAAGGCTAGATTTATTGCTTGCCCAGGTTACACACACCTCCTAGAGCCTTCACAGTGAGGCCCTGCAGAGCCTGCTGCTTTCCCACCTGGGAGGCCACATAAACTTCACTGCTGCTTTATTGTTTATACCTGTCTGCCAAATTTCTTTGCCATTATGAAGCTGCAAAACCTGCAGAGAGGGAATGAAGGGCTGGGTACGTGACTGTCCATAACGGTTTCACCTTCTTACCAAAGCAGGCTTTCCTGGCTCAGGATCCTCCTTTGCCCCATGGGCCACCCTGAATTCCACACTCCCCCTACCCTTTAGCCTTGCCCTGCCTGCTGGTGCAGATGCAGGGAGAAAATGGGGCTGTCCATAAGAAAAAAAGCACCACATTTCATTTATTTATTTATTTTTCATATTTTTATTGGTGCATTATAGCTATACATATTAGTGGAATTCATTGTTACATATTTATACATGCCCATGGTAAAACAATATAATTTGGTTGATATTGTTCCCCAGTATCCCTTTTCTCTTCCTTCCTCCCTCCCACTGGTCCCTCTCCTCTACTCCGCTATCTCCCTTAGATTTTTTTTTTTTCAAATATTTTTTTAGTTGTAGATGGACACAATGTCTTTATTTTATTGCTTTGTATGTGGTGCTGAGGATCGAACCCAGGGCCTCACGCATGCGAGGCAAGCGCTCTACCGCTGAGCTACAATCCCAGCCCTCCCTTAGATTTTCACAAGAGCCCCCAGTAAAGACTAGACGACCAGAAGAAGATGAATTAAAGCTGCCCGGCAAGGCTTTATTGAAAATACGTGCTCTCGGACAGAATCCTCCCGTCCATCAGAGTGCGTCTGGGAGAATGGCGCTGGGGCTCTGGTGTAGGGAGAATTCGAGAAGCCCAGTCAGGAAGGGGAGAGCTTGGGGCAGGAAGAGAAGGCCAGAGTCCTTCCTGGATAGGTCAGGAAAAACCGCTGATTGACAGGAGGCATGTCTACTGGTGACATCAGCGTCTGGCTAGCAGCTCCGTGCCCTGACTGGTCCCTTTAATTGGACATCTTGGACCCTGATCTGACCTAACACCCGCCACCCACCTTTCTTTTCCTGTATCCCCTCCAGCTTCTACATATGAGAGAAAACACCACCCTTGACCTTCTGGGTGTGGCTTATTTCACTTAACATAGTGCTCTCCAATTCCATCCATTTTCCTGCAAATGCCACAGTTTCATTCTTCTTTGTGGCTGAATAAAACTCCATTGTGTATACACACCACATCTTCTTCATCTATTCTTCCATTGATGGATGCCTAGGCTGGTTCCATAGTTTAGCTATTGTGAGTTGTGCTGCTATAAACATGGGTGTGCATGGGTCACCATAGCATGCTGACTCTTCGGGATAAACTCCAAGGAGTAGTATAGCTGGATCATATGGTGGTTCCATGCCTTGTCTTTTGAGGAACCTCCACACTGCTGAAAGCCACATGTTAAAGAATGAGGGGAGTAGGCATTCACCAGGAATTAGGGTGGCATTTTTGGCTGGGAGGGACAAAGTAATAGAAGCTGTCTGGGATTGACTGAGCAGCCAGGTGGCAGGTGGTGCTGCCCCACCCCAGCTCTGGAGTAGAGGTGGGGTAGGGTGCATGCGCAGCCAGTGGAGAAAGGCCTGGAAGCACACTCACCCTCTGAAATATAGACCTCTCTCCCCCTCCCCCAAGTGAGTTAGAATCAGCCTCAGGCAGTAGGCAGTGACTGAAGGTCTTGGACCACCATGGGAGGCTCTGGCTGCTGGGCCAAGGACAGAACAAGTCAAGGACAGCTCTGGAGTGAGTGAGGTCCTCTCTGACCTCTTCCTCCTCTGAGGCCCAGTCCTCATCTGTGGCACAAGGAACAACAGCTGCTTTGAGGGGACTCTTGTGCAGGGCACCAGGGGACACACGCCAAGTGTCTGGTAGTGCCAGGCATGCAGCAGATGTTCAGCTTACATCCTTCCTCTCCTCATCCTTCTTCCTAACAAGTTTTCGTGTTCTCATTGCCTCATTGTCTGTCTGTCTAACCACCCAGAGCTGGCTGACTCCTGGGAAAATGTGCACAGGTGGCTCAAGAGTGCACCTGGGTGGGGGACCTGATCTGCTTGGGTGTGGTCAGCATACACTAGATGGGCGAGAGGCAAGTGTGGATGTGGTTCTCAAGGTGATGAGGACTGACCTTCTGGAGTTTAAGGAGCAACAGAGGCCACTGGGGAGTCTGAGGAGGAGGGCGGCAGATTCTAATTCCTTGTGCATCTGCGTTCCAGGCAGCCTCCAGGGAGGACCTTATAATGTGGGGAGGAGCACATCCTAGCTGGGGAGAGAGAGAGAGGGAGGGAGGGAGGGAGCCCACAGGGTTTCTTCCTGTTTTTCAACGTGGTTGGCTTCCTGGGAGACTGCAAATACTATGCCACTTTGGAGAGAGCTCAGCATAGCATGGAGACACTAGCATCTCATTGTATCTCAGTCTAGTGCTTTGCAGTTTTTACCTCACTTTTATCTGGTTACTTGGATGTCAGTGACAGATTATGGCAGTTGTTTACTGTGTGGGTTTTAGGAAGCACAGACCAAGGGACTCCATGCAGCTGGAAGGGAGGCCAGGAACAGGCGTGTGGTGCAGATGGGCAGCAGTGAGGAGGACTTACTCAATCATAGGGCACACTTAACTTCATTTCTTGGAGATGAAGCTGTGTCAGCTACAGTGGCCAAAAGGTAAGTCCTGCTAATTCAATAACTTAAAATAGAAACAAATTGTTTTTTCTTTCTAATGTGTTTCCCAAGTAGATTTGTTTCTGTTGAAAGACAAAAGCTCATCCCAAGTCTAATTACTTGGACTGCTGACTTTATGGCAGAGGGTTCCCAGGAACATCTGGTTAGACTCCCATGGCTGCTCAGGGCCCTGGTTGGGGCAGTAGAGATGATGGAGAAAGATGATAGTGAGGTAAGAAAAGCTCTCATTAGCACTTAGGAAAAAGCACTTTTTAAACCCCCCAGTAACTCTGTTTTAGTGGCAATTACTAAATTAAGCAACAAAGTCAAGATTTGAATATGTTTGGGAATAACCAAATACCCAGAGCTGGTTTTGGGTGCTGCCAGCAAGAGGCTACAAGGTAGGGGTTCCCTGGGGATGCTGCCCAGGCTGCAGAGGGAGGAAGCCAATCATTTAGTACCCAGCCTGGGGCCCTGGGGGAGAGCTCGAGAATCAACCTTTCCTGAAGGAGGGGTAAATCACTCTGTCCTGGGAGTGTGGATGAAAGATCTCACATCTTTTCCTGAAAATGTCCTCCTGGCCTGGGATTTCAGGATGTAAATGTATGATGTATGATGTCCAGGAAGGAGGTGACACATGACACATAGAGCTGTCATTACTCATTTAGTACAGGTGAAATCTGTTCCTGAGAAGAGAAGCAGGTTGTAGAAAGTGGGGAGAAAACATTTAGGCACTGAGAGGTGGAGAAAAACAGAACAGAAAAATGACCAAAATGCTGAAGGTTAAGTTCATCTACTTTTTTTGGTACCAGAGGGATTGAACCCAGGGGCGCTTAACCACTGACCCACATCCCAACACATAAAATTATATTTTATTTAGAGACAGGGTCTCGCTAAATTGCTTGGGGCCTCGCTAAGTTGCTGAGGCTGGCTTTGAACTCCTGATCCTCCTGCCTCAACCTCCTGAGATGTTGGGATTATAGGTGTGTGCTACCAGGCTCTGGCAAGTTCATTTACTTTTGCTGCTTAGAGTCCTTCCAAAACTTCTAGCAGGTAGGAATGGCTCTCGGCCCCCCTCCCACCAACCATAGATTGGCAACCTCCTTTCTTTTCTAATTGATGTAGTCACCAAATCTCAAATGCCCACAGGGATGCTGGGGCTTGTCTGGACTCTTTCTAATATCATCTATTTATATAATCCTGCCAGCTCATGGCAGCAAGTCTTTAATGCTTGGTTATGTTCAAGGAAATCAGTCAGCCATCCTTTCCATACCCTCCCCCATCTCCTGTATGGCTTTTGAGCATCCACCTCCCTGGTGTCAAAGCACCTTTAGGGACCTGGATTGTAAACCTTGCCCCTGGCTCCTCTGGGGTTTGGCAGCAGGACCCTCCAGGTTTTCTCTCCATCTCTCTTGCTCCCCTCGTTTTGCAAATTCCCCACATCATCCTCTTCTCTGAGGAATGAGTCCCTTCTTTAGATTCTGGCTCTCTGGACCTCTGGAATGGCCTCCATTCCCACACCTTTCCCTTATTGCCCATTTTTCCAGCTAGAGTAATCTTTTTAACACTGTGTTACTCAGCTTTCCACCACTGTAACAAAATACCTGAGATAAACAACTTAAAAGGAGAAAAATTGATTTTGGCTCACAGTTTCAGAGGTTTCATCCATGATCACTTTGCCCTGGTTCTCTGGGCCTTTAGCAGCACAGTATATCATGGCAGGAACACACGGCAGAGGAGGCCTGTTCACCTCATGGCAGAGACAGGAAGGGGCCAAGGGCCCAATATCCCCTTCAAAGGCACACCCTCAATGACTTAACTTCCTCCTACTAGGTCCCACTTCCTAAAGGTTCCATCTTCTCCCAGTAGCACCACAGACAACTGGTGAACAAGCTTTCAACATATGGGCTTTGGAGAACATTCAAGATTCAAACTGTAGGAAAAACAGAAATCAAAGCGCGTCACCCTGCAGGCTTGAATCTTGTTGGTAGCTTCCAGCACACTAGCAATACCCTACATAGCAACCCCTAGAAACCTGTATGTGATATGTCTCCCCCTTTTTCTCCAGCCTTGTGTGGCTCATTTTCTCTGCTCACAGTTCCAGGGAACTATTCTTGGCTATTGTCTTGGCTATTCTCAGTAACATGCTTTTTTTTTTCTTTGTTCCCCCTGCCTCCAGATCTTGCACAGGCTTTTTATTCTGCCTGAAATATTCCTCTGTCCCTCTCTTCCCAACTTTGGCCAAGATTGATCAATTCTCCCTCATTTTTCAAGTCCTAACTTAAACGTCACCTCCCAGGAAGAGACCGTTGTTTTGATTCTCCAGTCTAAAATAATTTATAAGGACACATTTTGGAATTGTTGAGTTGCTTGTTTGTTTACTGGTTCATCTGTTCTTTGGTCTGGGTTGTTCATTACTGTATCCCAGCACCATGCATGACACATCATTGGACCTTATATCAGTCAGAATGGGCTAAGCTGTGCTGTAGTAATGTCTTACAAATCTTAATGCTATGATTTTGGTGTGATTTGAGTGTCCGTAAGGGTCCATCATGATTAAAGCCTTGGTCCTCAGGATGATGCTGTGGGAAGTGACTGAACCTCTGGGAGGTAGGGCCTATTAGGAGGTCATTAGGTCATTAGGGGTGCTGTCCTTAAAAGTGGCCGTGGGGCAGGAGTTTTTCTCTGCTTCCTGTTGGAGATGTGACTACTCAATCCTATATGTACTCCTGCCATGATGTATCCCATCTATTGCCTTTACCAGAGGCCAAATCAATGCTCCCCAACCTGATCTTGGACATTGAGCCTCCCAAACTTAATAAACTTTTTCTCTACACAAGTTAGCTGTCTTAGTTATTGTGTTACAGTTACACAGAACTGACAAACTTAGTGTCTTCAACCCATAAAGGTTTATCTCTCAGTTATGCTGAGTCACAGGTTGGAAGGGGGGTTGTGCTTATTGTAGGAGCCCAGGCTAATGGAGAAGCCACCCTCCCACACATTCCCAGTACCAAGGATGAGAAAGCTCTGCAGGGATTCACTCTGGCAATTAAATTCTTCAGCCCAGAAAGACATATGTCATTCTGCTCACTAATCATTGGTTAGAGTAGTCACATGGCTCCAACCAACCAGAGGCAGCTAAGAAGCTCAATCCTATCCAGTACTTAGGGAAGAGAAGTAGAAATATTTGCTAAATGGCACTAAAGACTTACACAGTACTCAAATACTTTTGAAGGAGGGAGTGCCTAGAATGTTGTTTTCATAGCACAGTGGGTTAGAGGGGCCTTACAGAGTCTTGCTGCTCAAACCCTTGGCTTTATCAGGAGTCAGAGTTTTGGCAGGAGAAGCTCATCAAAGAAGAAATCCCCAAGACCTGGCAGGAGCCATCCCACAGGCAGCTGAGGCCAGTGGCCTCTCAATGCCCTTTCCCAGGAGGGACACATATGTGGCTCAGTATCCTGTGTGAAACATCCCCCCCACCCCCACAAAAGTATCCTACCACTCCTCTCTGACTCTACCACACTCAGCTCACAGCCTGGCACATCCAGGAGCTGAATAGATGATCCTGCTGCTGGAGGCCCAATAGGATCCTTCAAAGCTCTAGAGGAGGAAGGGGTGAGCAGAGAGTGAATTAGCCTTTCTCAGACAGTCCAGCACACCCTGCCACTAATACAAAGGAAAGGCGATATGCACCCAGGAAAGGTTGTTTTAGCAGGCTCTTGAGTGTATATCATAACCTCTGGCAGCAATCACAGTGCAAGCTCACATTTGTGGAGCTCCCACCAAATTGGCACTTAGCATTGTACTTTGAGGGCTATGTGTAATCTCACGTGAATCTTTGTACCCAGAGTGTGTACTAACTGCTCCTACTGGACAGCTGGGAAACTGAGGCCCACAGAGGTTAAGTAACTTCCTAAGTAACTGCTAGTAACTTACTTCCTAAGTAACTGAGTAGCACATTAAACAAGTTTAAACATAGATCCTTCTTTAGAGAGATCCTTCCTTTGAGACTAAGCTTCCTGACTCCAAACCATCATTAATCCATACTAAAGTTTGGGTGTGATTCCCCTTGTAGGTCATAAATACTGGAGAGACTCCTCTTTGAGAAGGCTCCTACTGGTTCTTCCTTAGAGTATCCAGCAAAGTTTGTTATATCATTAGCACTCAATAGTGCTAATGATATAAGTGTAGTCCTTACAGTGCACTATTATGGTAAAAATTGAATACTTAACATACTAGACTAACAATAGGATAGTCTTATGGTTATCTTTTTTAAAAATTTAATTAAGCCTCTGTGCCTTTTGCTACAGATATTGAAGGGGTGTTTCGATCTGCTAATATATAGCAGTCTAATCAAAGGACAATGTCAGCTACTAATATAATACACATGTATCCAACTTATAATGATCAACAACAGAAGAAATAATTATTCTGTGCTAGCTGCTGAGTAGCACATTAAACAAGTTTAAACATAGATCCTTCTTTAGAGAGCCCTACGTTTAAACTCTTAATTGCAATACAGTGTAACATGCTATGTTTGTGTAGAGGTGGGGGGGGGGGGGCACAAAATGTGTCCAGGTGCCCCTGGTTAGTAAACTCTACAAAGCCAAGGCTAGTTAGGAATATCAACCTGGGGATAAGCTTTATTTGATGGAAAACCCCAAGTTGTGGGGTTCTGAAGGACAATGTTTGGGGTAGTTTGCTGGAGGAAACCTCTGGCCATGAGCTTGGCCACTGCACTTTCTGCTTCCATCTCTGGGTTAGGGTTCTGGCCCTTGATTGTATCCTGGGTTAAGTTACAATGAGGCACCGGTTAAATAACTCCATCACTGCTAATGGGATATCATCAGCGAAACACTTGCGGTGGCTGGACGTGGAGATGCCACTCCAGGAGCCCCTAGCTGGTGTCTTAAGAATTATCTGGACCCTTCCAAGCACACTTAGCCACCTCTTAATTTTCCGAGGTTTCTGTATATCAGGTCTGTCCGTCCCTTTTGCTTTTCCTTACTTTGGCATGCCATGGCCTACATCCCACAACCTGAGCGCCGCTCTGCCCGCCCACGCCCAGCGTCCCCAGACCAGTTCCCGGGTCTTCCACTGCAGCAGCGGTCACGTGCAGCGTGTCCGGCCAGGGAAAGAAGAAAACGGTGGTGGGCGGGGCAGGCCTGCGGGGCCCGCCCCTCCGCTTGAGTCGGCTTCTTATTGGAGAAGTCTTCTTCCCGGCCCCCGCGGCTTGGAAGACCCACTTCGGATTGACCAATAGGCGCTAAGAGGGCGTGGCCTCAAGGAGAAGGGCAAGAGCGGAAGGGAGGGCGCGCTCTTGAGAGGAGAGGTTGCCTAGGCGACGCCGGGGGCGCGCTCGGGGGTGGGGAAGAGAGCTGGAGCTGCTCAATGACAAATCGGCTGGGGACTGCTGGGGTCCAGCCCCGGGAGGGGGCGGGGCGCGTTTAAGAGCCGCTGGCCGTGCGCGGACGGCCGGGGCGGCGCGGAAAGGGTCCCAGGTAAGGGCGCTGCGCCGGGGCAGGGCCCCCTCCGGGCGGGGTGGGGCACGGGCTGGGGAAGTGGGTGCGCCGCCCTGTGCGCTGGAGCCTCCCGTCCCCGCGCTCTGAGCGCGGGACTGTGGTTGGGCAGCGGCCGGACTTGTCGCTCCCCGGGGCCGGCGTAGGGCCATGCCGGGGCAGCAGCCCCGCTCCGCTCGGGGAGGTCCACCTTGGGAAAAGCCTCGGGCCTCTCACGTCGGCTGGGGCTGAGGAAGTGGGGCGGTGCCCCAGCCTCTCCCTTGTCGCCGCTCCTTCCCTTTTCCCACAAATGGCCACTGCTTCCACTTCCTGCCCTTTCGGGTCTCCAGCCTGGGGATGGTTCACTTCCTCAGTTCCTTAGTTGCCGCTGCGCGCAGGAAAAGAGCGATAAAGTGTTGCAAAAACTTATTACCGTAGGAAAGTGTGCTTGAGGTGGCCTGGGCGGCTGCTAAAGTTTTTTCGTTTGCTATTTGTTTTGGGTCTTGTTTTGTAAATGAGCACAGTCTCCTCACCCTCGTTCTTTTCTGATAGGGTACTGAAACACGGTGACTTGAACTGCCCTGACCCGGCGTGTCTGTTCTTGCTTTCTTGTTAGTAGAGTGTCGGTGGTTGGTTCCGAACTGCTGGTGGCAGAGATCGCTGTGCCCAGACTGCTTGTTTAAATAGTGTCCTTCCTCTCTGCTCATTTTCAGGCGAATACTAGAAAGTTAAACTTTGATGTTATCAAGTGAGTCTTCTGGGGAGAAGTTCTGCTCTCAGGTGGACTGATATAGAATTGTCCGAGGAAGAGATGTGGCTGATTTTTCATTTGAGTTATCTGTGACTTGACTTCAACGCTTGTAGTACAGAGAACTTTCTGCCCTGTCCTAGTTTCCTAACTTCATTTCTTCTTAAATTTTGGGGATGGATAGTGGGCACTGATTGGCAGAGGGTATGGTATATCTTTTAGATGTGCAAATGACTGGTGTTCTAAGCAGAGAACATCTTGGATGTCAGACCTCAGAACGAGGCAGTGTTCCTTAAACCAGGAGCAATAGAAGCACAGTTCTCAGAAACGGGGTGACCATGGCAGGTGGTGCTAAATGTTGGCAAGAACAGGAGAAGAGGTGAGTTTGTACACCTGGGTTAAATGCTGGTTCTGGAACTATTAGTGGTTTGATCTTAAGCATTTTTTTCCTTTAAGCTCCAGAATCAACTGTTAAAAAGGTGATAATAGTTGTCTTCATTGTTAGGATTAAATTAAATAGGAACTGTTTAAAGTGTTTTCCGTAGTAGTGTGTGTGTGTGGGTGGCTTGGTGTTTCCCAAAGACAGGTGTATTAAAATCTTGTTTGCCATCCTGTGGTGCTGCACTGAGGTGATGGAACCTTTAAGAGGTGGGGTCTAGTCAGAAGACTTGGTCTCTAGGGGGTGTGCCCATGAAGGGGATATTTGGGACCCCTGCCTCTTCCTCTTTTTACTTCCTACTCACCCTTAGATGAGCAACTTTCTCCACCACACTCTTCCATCATGATCAAAACAGGCCCCAAAGCAACAGATGGACCAGTTGTGGACTGAATCCTCCCAAAGGGTGAGCCAGAGTAAACCTTTCCTCTTTTTAACTTGAGTATCTCAGGAATTTGTTATAGTAACAGAAAGCTAACACAGGAAGAAGCATCAGCTATTCTACTTTATTCTTATCTTCTGAGTCTTTCCTTCTTTATTTTGGGAGAGAGAACGAGAGGGTGCTGAGAATTGAATACAGGACACATGTATGCTAAACATGCTGTATATAACTGAGCTAAATCCCCAACCCTTTTTCTTCTGTTCATAGTATTTCTCATTAGAAACAGCAGATATTCTTACTGGAGATCCTAGCAAGATTCTCCTATGTCTGAGGAATAGATATTTTCCCAGAATTTAGTGTGGAAAAAGTGTAGCTGTAAATTTCTGAATGTCTTTTGGAAAAATGGAACCTGGACACATAAAGACAGGAAAAAAGAATTAAAACCTTGAGTGGAATTTGAAGATGTCTTGGTGGAAGGTGGAAGAAGTGGGGAAGTTCTGAATTCTTGCCTGAACTTCAAGTTTTTTGTCTTATCTGTAGAAAGCTTGAGACTTCATGAAGAATGTTGAACCTGAGAGTTGAGATAACCCTTTGTACCACACCACTCAATCCCACTGGGCCTGTCTGCATTCAGTTACTAAATTCTTACTGGCTCATCTGATTTGTGGAAAACAGAAACATCATTCGAGCCACCTCTTCTGAAAGCTAAATTTGGAAACAACATAACCACCTAGAACTACAGGGTTGGAAAAGATCTTGGTGAACTCTTAGAAGGTTTTCAGTGTTACTGTCCTCAAGATAAAATACAGAACTCCCACTTTTCATTGGCTCCAGTTACTGCTAAACAGCCCCCTGCTCTAGGACATTGAGGACACTTGGTTTTTTTGTGTATGCTTTGTGTGTGGAGGCTGGGGAAATGATGCATGTTGTTGAGAATTCTGAATGTTAGGGAGCCCCAGGGTTCCAGGGAGAATGGGACTCTTCCTTATTAAGGTGATGGGGTGTGTAAGGAGAGAAATGGTTATTGAGAGCATCAGTTACCTATTTGGCAGAGACTCACTGAACTAACCAATACCATATAAATATGTGGCCTTGAAGATTTGACAGTGAGCTATTTCCTTTAGTGCCATAGGTCTTCTGGAACTTAGGAATAAAAACAGTAGTGCGTATGTGCACACATTCTTAGACATTCCAGAAAAGTAGTGTGGCCAGTAAGCAGGAGAATATATGAGCTTTTGGATGGCAAGAGGGAAAAGAAAGATAGAATGTGGAAGGTGAGTGTCAAAGTGGGAAAGTATATGTGGTTGTTATGACAATTAGAAAATGCCAGCCAACTCTCAAATTGAAGTTTATAGCACTTAAAAAACTGCTTACAGTTTTCCTGTCCTCTTGAGTGTCCCTCACTCCCTACAGTGCTAGGGATTGAACCCATGGACTTGGCATGCTAGGCAAGTGCTCTGCCTCTGAGTTACACCACAGCCTAAGAGTTTGTTGTTGTTATTTTTTTAAATATAGATGCAGAGCCAGGTGTGTGATGCACACCTGTAATCCCAGTGATGGGAGAGGCTGAGGTAGGAGGATTCCAAGTTCAAGGCCAGCCTGGGCAACTTAGGGAGATCCTGTTTAAAATAAAAAGGGCTGGGGGTGTAGTTTAGTGGTAGAGCTTACTCAATCCTCGGTACTGAAAAAAAATGCAGAAGAAGGTGTTAATTGGTGATCTTAAAAAAAAAAATTGGTATTCTATTATTGCTATTGCTTTTTGTCATTGCCTCATGGGTAACTTATAGCACATTCTAGACCTGCTAGATTAGCAATTGACATAGCAAGTTAGGCTGATGTAGGTTGAAATATTCCAAGCTTCATAATTTTACTTAGTATATGACATGAGTTGAAGGAAATACAGAGGCTGCACTGACTGACTGGCTATGTCTAAAGTTTTTTTTGCCTTTTCAGTGAGTTTTTTATTGGTGTGTAAAAATTTTCCCTAAATTTAACAGTACTACAAACTTTTTAGTAATTATCTCACAGTTTCTGAAGTTCAGGAATCTGTTCAGTTGGTCAAGTGCTTTTGACTCAGGTTCTCTCCTGAGGTTATTGTCACCTGAAGGCTTGATGGCTGGAGGAACTGCTTCCAAGATGGCGCACTCACATGGCTGTTGGCTGGAGGTCTTGGTTTCACACCACTGAAGTCTCTATATAGGCTACTGCACAAGATGGCCGCCAGCTTTCTCCTCAGCTAGTGACCTGAGAGAGAATGTGTATGATAGTGATCAAGATGGAAACTACAGTATCTTGGAAATGACAATCATTTCTATCAGTACACAAAACAAACCTGATGCAGTGTGGGAAGGGACTATCTGAGGGGCCTTTGGCATTCTTGGTGGCTAGCTACTACTTTGTTTGTTTTGGCGGTAATGGGGATTTGGCAGAAATGGGGATTTTGGCAGGAGTGCTTTACCTCTGACCTACATCCTCAGTCCTGTTTCATTTTTTTATTTTGTTGCTGCGTCTCCCTAAGTTGCTAAGGCTGGCCTTGAACTTACAGTTCTCCTGCTCAGGCTTCTGAGTAGCTGGAACTATAGGCCTGGGCCACAGTACCTAGCTCACTTTTTTTTTTAACATTTGGACCAGACATTATTGGAAAAAAATCTTTAAGATGATTACTAAAGTTTGTAGTACTGTAGGAGATTAAAACACAGCTGGAGTTTTTGCTGTTCTAAAAACTTTTGGTATTATACTTGAACTTTATGTTCTTTCTTCTGGTTCTTCATTGTCAGATGCTAGAATTAATTAGCCAAATATGCAGTTGCTTTGGAAATTAGAAATTTAAATCTTGCTTGTCCCTAAACCAAATGGAACAGCTGAGATTTTTTTTTTTAACCCTGAAACAAGTTGGTAAAAAACTTATTGCCAAAGTGATTTCCTTGATGGACAGCTTAAAATTAGTCATTAATGATTTGTGTATTCTTAAAAATAAAGCTCATTGGCAAAGTAGCTGAAAAGTTTTGGAGACTTTAAACCCTCTCTTCTTGCCTGCATAATTTAAGTCTTTGGACAGTGTTTATTTGCCTAGCAATTCTTCAGTTCTCTCTCAGCCCTTACACGTTTTAATTATCCACTTGGGTAGAAGGACTTCATTCTTCAGCATCCACGTGAAATCTTCCTGAGTGACTATAGGTGGGGAGCAGAGGAAACCCAAGCCTGCGGCCTGGCTAAAAGACCTCCCCGTTTCCTTCCATCTCTGAAATTTCTAAGATTCTAATATTTTCGTGAAACAAATCTCTTTGAATGAAGCATATTTATAAAAAGATCTCATTAATCATGTTAAATTGCAAGAATTGTAGTTGTTTTTTGCAATCCATTTGATTATTGTTAAGAGTCACAATCAAGTAGAAAAGTTGCACAATTTGCATTTCCTCTGCTTCCTATTTTTGGCCCTGTTCCCATCCTGTGTCCTAATTTAAGAGCTAGTTCCTTTCTTTTCTTTCATCCTACCTTTCCCACAATCCCCCTTTTTCCTTCCTCAGGAAAGATTGGTGGCCAGTCATTTATTGTTGGTTAGCTGGTCCTATTGTTAGGAATGATTTCTATTTTATTTTATTTTTGTGGTGCTGGGGACTGAATCCAGGGCCTCACACATGCTAGGCAAGTGCTCTACTGTTGAGCTATATCCCCAACTTTTAGGAATGAATATTAGCTAATGGAGTATCTCTATTAATACTTACATATTGAGACTTTAAAAAATTCTCTAGTTATATCTGTTTGTTCAGTAATTGCTGCCATTTTTTAATGTCCTAATTGTTCTAAAATCTAGCCATTTCTCCCATGTCTACTGTCATCACCTTTGGCCTGGCCTGCTACGATCTCACATATCTACTCTTGGGCCTTCTGTTTTCCACTCCATAGCTAGAGTGACCTTTTTCTTTTTTTAAAAAATTATTTATTCTACTTAGGTATACATGACAGCAGAATGCATTTTGACTCATTGTACACAAATGGAGCACAACTTTTCACTTCTCTGGTTGTGCACAATATAGAGCTACACCATATGTGCAGTCATACATGTACCTAGGGCATTGGTGTCCATCTCATTCCACCATCTTTCCTGCCCCTATGAACAGTGACCTTTTCAACACGCAGGCCCAGTGATGCCTGATGGAGAAACTTCAGTGGCTTTCCAGTGCCTATTGAGGGACCTGGTTCTGGCTTACCCCTCGAGTTTACTGCATACAGGCTCTGCCTCTTTCTCTCTGCTTCAGAAAGTCACAACGGTCTGTCTTCAGTTTCTTATCTGTACCTTGTTCCCCTCTGCTTTGGGTCTTCCTGAATGCACCGAGAGGGAAGCAGAGCATGTGAATGGGACCGTAGGGAGGAAGCCCTTAGCGTCTGATGGGACTGGAAGAAGGCTGGCTGGGCGAAGGTCTCGTAGGCCATGGTCAGTGGAGGGTTTAGGTTTTAGTCATGGTGGGTCATCAGACCATTAAGCACACTGTCATTTACATCCTTAAAAAATTTGTACCACGGGCTGTGTGGAGAGCAGATTGGATTGAAGAGGGGCTAAGGTGGCAGCAAGGAGGAGTCCTTGGGAAGCTGTGGCTGAGACTTGGCTGTGGCAGAGAAGGAGGACTGAGTGGTTGGATTTGAAGGGTATTTTGGAGATGAAATCAGTAGAACTGGTCACAGATTGAGTTGGGGAATCAAAAATAACCTTAAGGTTCTGGTTTTTGTAACAGCTTGGGTGTTCCTGGGTACGGTGGTAGCTATTAGACGGGGAGTGAATAGTAGAGAAGGAGCAGACTTCAGGGGGAAGAATCAGCAGTTCTATTTTGGGACTAAGTTTGAGATTCTTGTGAAACAGCCAAGAGGGGTGGCAGGAAGGCAGTAGGGTCTGGGTTGCATCTTAACAGTTTGCAAGCTGCACAGAAAGCCACTGGAAGGGATGCCATTGCCTACGGATAGGGCAGAGAGACAGGAAGGGTATGTGTCTGAGGACTACTGAGATGTAGTTCATTTGTTGCTTCATTAGAGTTTGAAAAGCAGTGGTGCTATGGTTTGGATGCAGTTTGTCCTCAAAGTTTGTGTGCTGGGGACTGGGGATATAGCTCAGTTGGTAGAGTACTTTGTATACACAAGGCCCTGGGTTCAATCCCCAGTACCCCCCCTCAAAAAAAAAAAAAGTTTGTGTGCTGGATGCTTGGTCCTCAGTGTGGAGGGCTTGAGGCAGCGGAACCTTTAAGAGATGAGGCCTAGTGGCAGATGATTGGCTCATAGATGAGGGATACGTGCTGCCCTTAGAAAAGAGCAAGGTTCTTGTGGGACCTTAAGTTAAAAAAGAGTAAGCATGATCTCTTCCTGTTCTCTGACATGTGTTTCTGCCATGATTCCATCCGTCATGAGGCCCTCACCAGAGGCTGAGGAGATGGGGCCACCTGGTCTTGGACTTGCAGCCTCCAAAACTGTGAGCAGAATAAATCTCTTCTTTATGCATGACCCAGCCTCAGGTATTTTGTTTTAGCAATAGAAAGTAGACTAATACAATTACTGCAGTTAACCAGACAATTCCGAATTATGTGGTTATCTTTGGCTATGGGGATGATGCTGTAGAGAGGGGAAAACTGGCCAATGAGGAGAAGACAACCACCTGTTTGCGGTTGGTGGCTTCTGTGTTCTCTGGAGAAAATGAAGCAAGGTCATCTGTCAAGAGTGGGCATGTGGAGAGAGTAAGAGTATCACAGTGAGATTTCTAGAACATGTGGAGTGAATGCCCAGTCCTGGTTTGTGATCATAAATGCATTGGAAGTGAATTCCACGGACTGGTTACGGGCTTTCATTTCTTGCCAGATCAGGTATGGTGAGGAGAGCCGTGGTGTGAGGGAGCCTCAAGGAGGAGCAGGAGGTGAGGTGTCGGGGAGAGGGGCCTAAGAGGTGAAGGAGGGCAGTGGAGCCCAGAGGGGGTTTCTGGGCAGAGAGAACCTGCTGGAGGCCAATGCCTGCGGCTATCAGAAGGGCAGAGAATTATGACAGGGGCTATTTATAAATGGCAAGGGAGCTGGAAGGATTGAGGCTGGAGGGTGGGAGGAGAGAACTGTTTGGTGATGGTGAAGTTCAGGGTCTGACCATGGCAGTGCTAGGGAGAATGAAGGAAAAGGTGTTTGGGGAGGAGGAGGTCAAGCCTCTGAGAGCTCTTTGCTGGGTCATCTGTATGGGCATAGAAGTCACTGAGGAGGATGACAGAGCTGGGCTAGGAAGGAAGTCTGTGAACCAGAAGCGGATGTCCCTGATAAATGAGGGAAGTGACCAGGAGGTCTGGAGCTGGTAGTAACAGGGTGGGGGCTGGGTATTACAGCTGGGAAGTCCAGGCCTCAGAGATGAGGGGACAAGGAAGGCACTGAACTGGAAGTGATGGTGGAAAAGGAGAAAGGACATGTATCTGGTCCCCTGTGGCCCAGAGGCACATGGTGTGAGAGGTCAAACAGTTGCCATTTAACATGTGGAGTCCCCAGGGAACACCCAGGTATCAGGCAAAGCCAGAGATGAGAATATTTTTAGAAGAGGCAGGGGTGCTTGAAGGCTTTGCTGGTGTCCCCAAGGGTATAAGAAATACAGAGTTAGTCATTTTAGGGGATGGGTGCAGTTCTCTTGGCCGAGTCCTTGTAATGAGGCAGCTTGGGGATGCCTGCCCTTCCAGTGACTTGGTCAGAGAGATATTCAGGAGTGTGCCACTCCTTGGAGAAGGGTGGGTCCACTTTTAGAACTGTCCTTCCCAAGTCTTGGCAGGACAAGATCCCTTCTAGATGCAGAGGGAAAAAGATGAAGGACTTTCTGTTAGAGTAGTTCCAGAAGCTGCTGGGGGAAGTTAGGATAGGCATGTCCTAAAATGCCCATTGAGGTGGTATGGTGGCATGCACCTGTAGTCCCAGCCACTCAGGAGGCTGAGGCAGGAGGATTGCTTGAACCTCCAGAACTCCAGGCCAGCCTAGGCAATATGGCAAGACCTTGTCTCAGAATCAACAAAAAAATGTCCATTGGTGATACTTCTGAAGGTAATGACGTTGTCTTTCTGGGTGATGGAGAAGAAAGAGGAGTGCCAAGGACCAATGCTGATGGGAATACGCCTACACTTATTTCTGTGTTGACTGTGTGTTTGGTCCATATTCCCCATTTGCTCCTGCCTGGTTGCCCTGTGAGATGAGCAGGGCAGATCTTGGCCCTGTTCTTCTGGTGGTAACTGAAGCCCGGGTGATGAAGTGTCTTGCCTTTGTGGCCAGGTAGGGGGTGAGTGGCAGAGGCTAGAAGGCAGGCCTTTTCCTTGCTAGCGTACACCCTGGACAGTGGGCAGCCTCCAAAGGAAGAAACCTCCCTTCCCTGTCTCTTCCTTCTTTAAGGACCAGCAGCTCATCCTGACTTAGCATAGACTTGGCTCCAAGACTAATGTCTTAAGGCTTTGTAGAATTTTAGAGTTGAGAGTCAGACAGCAATTCTGTACTTACTCAGAACTTATTTTGACAGGTGCGCCCTCATTTGATCTCTATAACAACCTGAGGAGAGAGCTATCCTGTATTTTTTATGGATCAAACTGAGGCCAAGAAATGTTAAATAACTGAAGTTATTAGCTTCTTAATGGCAGACTTCAGGCTTAAGTCAAATTTTTTTCCTGGCTTATACTATAGTTGATATATAACTACTTTTCAAAAAATTATAGTAAAACATACATATATAACGCTTACCATTTAAATATTTTCAGTGTACACTTGAATAGTATTAAGTATATTCACAGGTTTGCAACCATCAAGACCACCACCATCCATCTCTAGAACTTTTTCAGCATCCCATATGAAACTCTGCACCCATTAAACAAGTCCCCATTTCTCTCTGTCCCCAGTCACCAGCAACCATATGCTACTTTCTGTCTCTGGATTTGACTATTCTAGGTGTCTCATGAGACTATACAGTAAATGTGCGTTTGTGTCTGGCTTATTGTACTCAGCAGACTGTCCTTAGGTTCATCCATGTTGTAGCACGTGTCAATTTCCTTTCTTTTGAGGCTGAATAATGTTCTATTGTAGCTGCAAGCCACATTTTGCTTCTCTGCTGATGGACACTTGGGCTGTTTCCACCTTTTGGCTATTGTGAATAATACTGCTATGAACATGGATGTGAAAATATCTGTTCAAGTCCTTGCATTGTTACTTTGGGTATATAATGACTATTGTTTGTTAGATATTTCCTCCTAGGTCTTTGTATTTGTCTCTCTTTTTTGGGGAGAGAGGTACTGGGGATTGAACTCAGGAGCATTCCACCACTGAGCCATATCCCCAGCCCTATTTTGTGTTTTATTTAGAGACAGGGTCTCACTGAGCTACTTGGTGCCTCACTTTTGCTGAGGCTGGCTTTGAACTCGTGATCCTTCTGCCTCAGCCTCCTGGACCACTGGGATTACAGGTGTGCTCCACTGTGCCTGACTTGTCTTTTTTTTTTTTTTTGGTACTGGGGATTGAACTCAGGGGCGCTCGACCACTGAGCCACATCCCCAGCCCTATTTTGTGTTTTATGCAGAGACAGGGTCTCACTGAGTTGCTTAGCACCTCGCCATTGCTGAGGCTGGCTTTGAACTCGTGATTCTCCTGTCTCAGCCTCCCTAAGTGCTGGGATTACAAGCGTGAGCCACCACGCCCGGCTCTGACTTGTCTTTTTAATGAGCTTTCTGACCCCACAGGTCTGGGTCCTGTAATAAATTTCAGTGTTTCAGGCCATATTCAAAGGGCTTCACCACCCCACCCCAATCCAGGGAGCAGCAGACAGTGTAGTAGCTCAGAGTGTGGACTCTAAACCTCAGACTGCTGGGGTCCCAATCCCAGCTCTGCCTCCACTAGTTATGCCAGTTGTGTGGGAAGGCTCACTTAGACTGGGCGGGTCGGCTGCCTGGGGTGTCTAGGAAGGTGATGGAGGAAATATTTCAGTAGAGGGTGCAATTATAGATGACCCTTCTTGATCCTTCTTGAGAAGCAAGGTTAATTGCAGCAGAAGGACTAACGTGTGCCTAGAGGCATTAAGAGAAGCTGGGTGTTTCTGCTAAGAGACTTCAGAGCTTTTATCTTTTGTTCTAGTTAATTTCTTTCATTTGTTTTTGTTAACCTGGGTTTATTTTTTATTTTTATTATTTATTTATTTATTTGTGGGGATGGGACAGATAGAAGAGGTATTCATTAGGGGGCAGAAATACCTAAAACAAATTTCCTTAGGTACATGCAATGCTAATGCGAATTATTTTATAGCTCTAATTTCAGGAAATAAAAGCCCCAAATTAGCAGGGAACTTAGATTGTTTAATTCAGCTTCCTTGTTTTTGTAGACATGGAAACTGAGTCATGCATGTAAGTGCATATAAAAATATTCCCTGGTGCTAATGACAATACCTAAGGAAGGGGAATTTGACCCAGGAGGGCACTTGACCCAAGTGAGTTCTGGGTAGGAGACTGAGAGGGTTGGGGTCCTTGGGGCTGGGAGCCAGAGGGGTCCTGCGCGTGAGTGAAGCAGGTGGAGGAAGACGGGAGTGGCGTCCTGTGGCCTGGCAGACAGCGCAGACCCCTTCCAAGAGCGCTGGCCTTTCTCAGCACCAGCCAAGTGCCTGGATTTAGGAATTTCTGATTTTTCAAGAGATGCCAGAAATTTGGACTTGTATGTAAAATTTCCTTTAAAAATGTTAATAATTAAATCAGTTTTTAAAAAGCACTGTGTGAGCAAACAAAGCATGCCTGCAGGCCACCAAATTTTACAAATTGGCAGTTCTGTTTTTTGCCAAGTGGTGAAAGCTGATCTATAGCAAGAAAGAGACAGAGCCAGCACACGGAGGGAAACAGTGACAGTCTTGGCAGCGTGCAGGGCGCTGATTCCAGCTGCCCCCAAGTCCCAGCCTTATCTTCAGCCTCCTTCCTGTGCTTGTGGATTTTTTTGTTTACTTTTTCTTTAAAAAAAAATGTGTTTCTTTGTATCAGTGATATACACTGGTATTTTCCTGATAAAGCCCTCTGGGTATGTCTTTATTTACCTTATGTTTCTTTTTAATGGGGATTTTAAAACATATAAAAGTGAAGTACAGAGTATAGTGTAATGCATTACTTTGTCCCTATCAGGTCAGTGTCAGTGATCAATTTATAGCTAATTTTATTTCACCTCTATTTCTTCACTCTCTCTCTTGATAATTTTGAAGCAGATCCTGCACATCATTTAACCTCATTTGTAATGAGGTTAAATGAGGTATTAAAAAAAAATTAAAACACTAATTCCTTAATATTATTAAATCCAGCCAAAATTTCCAATTTCCTCAATTTTCTTATTTTATTTAAATTAGGATCTAAAAAAAGTCTGTTTCAACTGATTAGTAGTCTTTTGGGTCTATTAATTTATAGGCTCCTTCTCCATTTCTTTTCCCCTGAAATTTATTTATTGGAGAAAGTGGATGCTTTGTTCCATGGAGCTTCCTACAGTTTGTGTGTTGCTGCTGTGCATCTGTGGTGGTGGTGAACAAATCTCCTGAACTGCTGTTAATTGTTGGTTTGATTCAGAAATTTTTTTTCCCCAAGCCTGTATCATTCATGTTGTATCTTTTTCAAGATGCTCATTTATGCCAGAGTGTCTTGTCTCATGGTTTTTTGTTTTGTTTTTTTTGAGACTGGAGCTCACTATATCACCCAGGCTGGTCTTGAATTCCAGGTCTCAAGTGATTCTCCTGCTTCAGCCTCCTGAGTGCCTAGGACTTCAGGCACATACCACCACACCTGGCTGAATTGTCTCTTTTTATGGTGTTAGCTGTTGATGCTCAACAGCCAGATTAAATAGTATGAGAAGGTATAAAAAGGTGCTGCCCAAATTCTTCCATTCCTTGGTTTGTGAGATTATTTCTAGAAGGAAAAACTTTGCTTCAGCTGTTAACCAGTGGTAAAGTTTGCATAGGAGAAGCACAGTACATTTTTTATTCTTTCCTTTTATTTTCCTATTTTTAACATAATGAGTTATCATCACCTCCCGAGGCGACAAATGAGGTGCTTTTTAAGTAGCACCATGAACAAATTTGATGTTTCAATCTGTTGTAGTTACCTTTATTGATCTTTAATTGCCTCTCTGACTAGTCTCTTCAAATTGGCTCCTGAGTATGTGTGTGTGGACAAGTATGTATTTTTAATTTATTGTTATTTTTGGTAGCTAGTAGCATTTATTGTTAAACCACACTAAAAACCTCTAAGGAAAGCTGCTACTTTAAATGCTATCCTTCTGGACAACGTTTCCTTAATGGAACGTTGATAAGAAACATGGAGTATGTGTAAAGGAAAATTGTTTAAAACGTGTCATCTTTTTCTTAAAGCTCTTCACTCATCATTCATCTTTATTCATTCTCTGGGCATTTCTAGGTTTCTAATGCACTGTAGCTCAAAGCTATCCGTGGAGATTCATATGTGATTAAGATACAGCTTCTCTGGCCACAGACTGGACTTGACACGTTATAGCTAGCTAACAGGGTTTGTGATGTGTCAGATTAACAGTGCACAGGGACACAGGCAAGGAGAGGGGGGACCATCATTGAATATATTCACACACACACACACAAACATGGACACTCATAGATGCAGTTCCTAGGTTGGTGATCTTGTCACAGCTATGTAGTTATTTGGTATTAGATGCCAAGAAATAAGACTCCAGATGGATTTTCAATACTAGTGGAGAATGAGGTCTACTGGACAGACAATGTCACTGAATTTTACTTTTATATTATGCAGTATTTCTGAACCCTGAGAGTCGATTTGTTTCCTGTGCTACTTCATATTTGAGAGAGTTATTTTGGGGTAAAAAATCCTTCATGACCATAATTTAGGTCGAGATGTTCCTAATTTGGATTGTAACAGGAAGTGGTATAAACGATTGGAATTTGCCTTGGCACCTGGCATGGGGCTGCTTAAACTTTACTGTGCAGAGGATTCTCCTGGAGACTTTGTTAAAGTACAGATTCTGGCTCACAGGTCTAGGATACAGCCTGAGATTCTGCATTTCCCATAGGCTCCTAGGTGTGACTCAAAATGCAGTCCAGACCCTGAATGTAAGCATCTTTGTAATAACTTCTCCACAGACTGTAGCGACTTAATGGGGAAAAAATTCCTGGTAAATTTGTTATTCAACTGTTAAATTTTTTAAATCAAACTTTAATATTCTATTTTATAAAATTCATCATATAATTCACATTAATTTAAAAAATTTAAATGGAGATGTTTACAAGAAAATTGAAGTTACTCGCTGGCATTCTGACTCCATTGTTGCCAATATTAACAGTGTGTATCTTATCATAATTATACACACACACACATATATAAAAATAACATTACATTTTGTGAAACTTCTTTTTTTCCCCCGCTCAATGATACATCTTCATATTTTTCTAGTTCAGAACATACAGATTTTCCTCTTTCTTTTAAGTAGTTGTATATCTAAAATTTGGTTTTCTTATAATATATGCAAGTATTCCTATTGGTGGATTTTTTTTCAAATTATTAGAGTATTCTGTGTAAACAATCATTCTTGTAAGGATATATTTGCATTTTTAAAGAATACTTTCCTATAAGTGTTTCAGATTTTTTAAATTTTTAATTGATTTTTTCCCCAAAAGCTTGTTGCAATTAGTATTATGATCAACAGTATCCATTTCCCCAAATTCTTGACAGTACTTTTTAATTTTAACTAAGCTGATGATTTATTTGCATTTCCTTGAGTAATAGAGAAATTGAGTATGGCTTCATATACTTATTTATGAGCTATGATCACTTCCTTTCCTGTGAATTACTTCTTCATTTTTTTGTCCATTAGAAACCCTGGGTTGTTGCCGCACGTGGTGGAGCACACCTGTAATCCCAGCAGCTTGGAAGGCTGAGGCAGGAGGATTACAAGTTCAAAGCCAGCCTTAGCAACTGAGGTGCTAAGCAACTCAGTGAGATTGTCTCTAAATAAAATATAAAATAGGGCTGGGGATGTGGCTCAGAAGTCAAGTGCCCCTGATTTTAATCCTCGAAACCCCAAAAACAAAACAAAAAAACATGGGTTTGACTTTTTGGTTTTGCAGAGACTTTTTATATTTTACAGATACAATTTTGCCATATGTTGCAAATATTTTCTTCCAATGTGTCTGTCCTTCAGTCCTTATACTTCTCCGTTGTTCTTCATTTTTTTTTTTTTTTCACTTTCCTGGCTGTTTGAACTTTCTTGACATGTTTGATTCCCTGCATCTTTCCATTTTTACTTCCTATTGGGAACACTTGTTTGAAGAAAATATAGAGGTTGAATATTTGTCTTCCTCATTGAGCATGAGCTTTTATAAATAAACCTGAATTATCCTTGTTAGCCTAATGTCCAAGCACATAACCTGAAGTTATTATAGGCTACCAAATACAGTACCATGTGAAATAGTATTGAACTTCAAATAATCAATAGTAATTGCTTAGTAAAAGCCCCCCCACCCCCCACAATGTTGTTGCTTCACCGTGTGGGGCAAAGATGGCTCTTGGAACCTTTGTAGAGCTACATGTGCAATGTCATCCCGTGTGTAGACACACCTGGGGATATTTTCCAGGATACATGAATTTTATGAGGGGCCTGGGGGAGTGAGTTTCCTCTAGGCTCTTTGCCTTCACATCTCTTTCTTTAACTGCTGGTATCTGATTGTTGTGGAAGGAGCTCAAGGGATGAGATTCTCTGCACCAGTGGTTGGCCCGTCTTTGGCAAGGGAATTTTTTTAGGTAATTGTCATCCAGATCCTGTTAATTACCTTTAATGTGATTAAGAATCACCTGGAAGAGCCAGGCGCAGTGGTGCACGCCTCTAATCCCAGAGGCTTGTGAGGCTGAGGCAGGAGGATTGTAAGTTCCAGACTAGCCTCAGCAATTTAGTGAGGCCCTTAAGCAAGTTAGCAAGGCCCTGTATCAAAATAAAAAGGGCTGCAGATATGGCTCAGTGGTTAAGGGCCTGTGGGTGCAATCCCTGGCCTGCGTTTAATCTGGTGAGAGAGAGAGAGATCACCTGGAAGACTTTTTTTTTTTTTTGCCCTGAACTATTGAGGATAAGTTGTATAAATCATGACTTTATTTCTAAGACTATGGATATTCTCTTATATAAACAGAGTCCAATTATCAACATTAGTACATTTAACATTGATACAGTACTTGAGTCTTGAATCTATTCCTGTATTCCAAGTTTGTAAAGGTCAGGGTCTGTCTGATGTGTCCTTATGGCTAAATGTTCTGGAGGTGCATGATGTCTATCTGCCCCACCTTGGTGGTATTTATTTGATCATGTGATCAAAGTATTACCTGATTTTTGCCATGCCATATTTATTATATTTTCCCCTTGCAACTAATAAGTAAATCTAGGGAGACACTTTAAGATCATGCAAATGTCCTTTTCCTCATCTAATCCTTCCCTTAGATTTAGCATCCACTGATGAATCTTGTCTGCCAGTCTTGAAACTGTTGTAAAATACTGATTTTCCAGTTCAGGTGTATCTCTGCATTTACCAGGTTGCTCTTGGCTTTCTGTAAGCAAGAGCCCTCACTTCTCCTTTGTTTATTTAGTATTTATTTTAGGTCTAGGTTCACGGATTCCTAATTTTTCAGTAATTTGTTTCAATACTGTCTTTAATTATTTGGTGCCAGAAGTATCTTAGATTTATGTCCTTTTAGTTATTTAAAGGATTGTTAAAGGATTTTTGATGATTATTTAAAGGATTGAATACCTGGATAACATTTTGGGAGATTCACGTATTATGCCTGTGACCTACTGGTAACATGCAGTTTACCTTCAATCCGTGCTGTCTGGAGAAAAAGTGCTAAATTCAGTTCTTTGTGGTATGTTGTGTTGGGCAGTGTGCTGTGTGCTTTTGCGTACTGTGTTACCCAGGATATTGAATTTTATGAGGGATCTGGGAGCACTGGTGTCCCCTAGGTTTTCACATGGTTACTTGTGTTTCATGACAACCGTATGATACAGGCAACGTGGCAGTTGGATTCCATTACCAACACATTTCTTTGCTTAAGTTAAAAAAAAGACTAATGACTATGTCAGCCTGTCAGACTAAAATTCACTGGAAACACCCTTTCCTCCTAACACACTTGGATGGTTTTATATACTGAGATTTGCTTTCAAAATACATGTTACTTCTCATGTGAATGTGTGTTCTGGTATCTGGCTTGATGTTAAGTGGTCCACCCTAATATTTTTGTATCTTAGAACATTATGTCGAAAAACCATTTCTGAGCTGTCTTTTGCCTCTTTTCTAAGACAACTAAATGAAGCATTCTTAGTTTGGAGCATCATGTCTTTTTTTGTGGGGGGAGATACTGGGGATTGAACCCAAGGGCACTTAACCACTGGCCACATCCCCAGCCCTTTTTTGTATTTTATTTAGAGACAGGGTCTCACTGAGTTGCTTAAGGCCTCGCCAAGTTGCTGAGGCTGGCTTTGAACTTTTGATCCTCCTGTCTCAGCCTCCCGAGCTGCTGGGATTTTAAGTGTGCGCCATTGCTCCCAGCACGTCTTGTTTTTCTTTACAGCATCTGTGTTCATTCTTATTGGTTCAGTCCCTCCTTACAAGCTAAGTTGGGCTGGAGGACTCACCTTGCAAGGACTCCCCATTTGCTCCAGGTTAAACTCATTCTCTTACAGTGGCATTTTAGGTCCATTTGAAGATGGGCAGATCTATATTTCAAGACTCATCATCCAGTCACTTCCCCTCCCATATCTGATGTGTTAGTATTATGTGACACCTGACCAGACTGATCTTCTGTGCCTTTTTGCTTTGCATATGCCGTCTGTCAGGCTGGAGTGCTCTCCTTTACCCTTGTCGGCTGAGTGGACTGCCACTCAGCTTTGGAGCTTTCCTGTTTCCTTTTTCCTAGAGTTCATTATTCTTTCCATTACATCTTGTACCATCTTTATCAATGCTTGTGAGAAATTATATGAAGATATTTATTTGTATGTCTTTCATGGGAGTCTGAATATTCTAAGGACGAGACCCAAACCTTGGCACAACATAGAGTCTAAATGGTTTTGAACAAAAATGAATCACACTATAGTGCTTTTGCCCTGGTAGATACATACCGAGGTGCTGTGCTAGTCAGCTTGGGCTGCCATATTAAAATTCCGTAGACTGGATGGCTTAAACAACAGAGGTTTGTTATCTGACAGTTCCCATAAGTTGGAAGTCAGAGGTTGAGTTGCCAGCATGGTCAAGTTCTGGTGAGGGCCTCTTCCAGACTTGCAGGCAGCTTTCCAGCTGTGTCCTTATGTGGCAGAAAGAGCTCTGGTGTCTCTTGCTCTTCTTATAAGGAGACTGTATATAGTGTCAGGGCTCTGCTCTGGTGGCCTCATTTAACTCTAATCACCTCCTTACAGTTCAGTCACATGGGGGGCTAGGGGTTAATGTATAAATTTGGGGTTGGGCACATTTCAGTCCATGGTAGGTGCCTGCTGGGATGTTTCTAGAGTCCCCTGTAAAAGACTTTAAGGTGAGAAGCATGCCAAGATGTTTAATGGGCCCCAGATCTCCCTTTTGGGAAATTTGTGTTGTGACTATCTTGAATTTGCTATCAACCTAAATTTATTAAATAGATTAGGAAGTTTGCAGGTGGTCCCAGCCTCGTAGACATAGTTCTGAAATTGTTCTCAAAAGTCGGGGGGAGTGGGGCTGGAGTTGTAGCTCAATGGTAGAGTGCTTGTTGAGCATGTGTGAGGCACTGGGTTCAATCCTCAGCACCACATAAAAATAAGTAAATAAAATAAAGGTATTGTGTCCATCTACAACTAAAAAATATTTTTTAAGAAGTCAGTGGGGAGGGCTGGGATTGTAGCTCAGCGATAGAGCGCTTGCCTCGCATGTGTGAGGCCCTGGGTTCGATCCTTAGCACCACATACAAAGCAATAAAATAAAGACATTGTGTCCAAAAAAAAAAAAAAAGTCAGTGGGGAAATTATACTTGCTTTGGAAACAATGGATGTCTGTGCCAAAGTTAGGGATGCAGTATACTGCTATCTGTAACTTACACTGAAATGGATTAAAAAAAAAAATAAGATGCACTAATGAGTAGATAGAGGTATCATCGTAAATAGGTGAAGCAAAAATGTTAGTTGTAGAATCCATGTGGTGGGTTTATGTGTTCACTATAAGGTTCTTATAATATTCAAAATAAAATATTCAAAATAAAATATTCAAAAATATTTTAGGCATTTAGAGTTCTTATTATTTCTTTTTGGTATGGGGGATTGAACCCAGGATTGCTTAACTACTGAGCCACATGCCCAGCCCTTTTTATGTTTTTAATTTTGAGAAGTTCTCACTAAGTTGCTTAGGATCTCCCTAAATTGCTGAGGCTGGCTTTGAACTTGAGATCCTCCTGCCTCAGCTGCTGGGATTACAGGCGTGCGCCACCACATCTAGCCCCTATAAGGTCTTTAAACTTTTCTAAATGTTTGTAATTTTCCTGAATAAACTGTTGGAGAAAAGGATGCCTGTATTTTTTTTAAGAGTACATTTATCAACTAGGTATATCTATTGTAAACTATTAAATGTTGTGTCTGTTAAATCATACATATGAACTTCCCAAGCTTCGCTGATTCTTTTTCTTCTATTTTTCCTCCTCTCTTCAGTTAACTTCTTCAAGTCTTAGTCAATATGTTGCTTTCCCCAGGAAATGTCCCCTGAACTTCCATTCCGCTTTAGATGTCTCCTCCATTTCCAGAGTGCCCCTTAACTATAACATTTGTTACCCTGTACTGTTGTCATTTACTAATTTGTTTGAACTAGTAGACTGTCATTTGAACAACTTTGTTATGGGCAAAGACTATGTTTCTGGGATGTTTTGGGGTATAAGTAAAAACAAGCAACAGCAATAGACTCTCTGAGACTTCAGCAATTAGAAGTTTCTTGTCTTTAACACCAGGGGTCTGAAAGTCAGCATTTCCAGGAATGGTTCAGTGCAGGGCACTTGGCTGCCACCTCTGCCTTTCTTCTGTCCTTCCCTTCAGGATGCCAAGTTGACAGAAGCAGTGAGAGGATTCAAGGTATCTGCCATAGTTATTTCCGGTTTTGGACTTCGAGCATGGATGTTTTAGCAAAACATCTGAATTCGTTGAATAGCCTTCAGTTGATTTGTGATTGTTTCTTCTAGAGAAATTGATCTTGCTTTTTGAAAATAGTGGTTCAGAATTAGACTTATTCATGTGTTCTTAGCCTGGAAAAATTGTCCATTTTCATATAGTTCACAGAAGATTGCCTTGGAGAAATTGTGAGATGGCTGGATGGATGATTTGAGTGTTGCAGCCTCATTCTGTCTTTAGGAAACTGCTGGGGGCCAGAAATGAGGCCAAAAGTAGTTCACATTCTTAAACTGAAGCCTTTGGGGGAGGCCTGCCCCTCATCCCATTTCTTTTATTTTAGTCACAATTCAGATGTGCTTAATTATCTAGTTAATTGCTTAGCTCACTTATTATAAAGCACATAATTAGCAAAGGGGGAGTGGAAAGAGTGGTGTGGGCAGGTAAAAAGACGGTGAAATGTAGGGGTGGAGAACCAGTGGATGGAGCAGGCGGTGACCTTGACTTAGAGCAGCCTAAGGCCATTCCCCTTGGCCCATGTGCAGCTGAGGAAACCGTAACTCAATGTGAAAAGGCTGAATGTCCTTCAGTCCACTTGTTTCAGAAAATAGGTATAGTGCATGGAAAACTTGCAAAAATATATAAATATGATCTCAAACATGTTTTAAATATAGGAATATATAGATTAAAATAGTGACGGGAAATACACAGTTAATAGTGAATATCTCCTGGTGGCAGATCATAGGTGCTTTTTTTCAAAGATAGTTTGTGTGTGTGTGTGTGTGTGTGTATTTTGTAGGTTTGCTGCAGAGCATCATAAACTTTCATTTTAAATATTCAAAAATATTTTAGGCATTTAGAGTTCTTATTAGTCTGATCTTTTGATAATGTTTTTTAGATGCTGATTTTTTTTTAGTTACAGTTGATCAAATAATCCTTTGTCTATTACCTGTCTGAAAAGTCCCACTTGTTATGTATGCTGACTCCTGTGTGGTGATTTTCTTGTGTGTTCCAGAAGTTGGGATGGTGGGCGTTAGCTGGAAGACACCTGAGTGGTCTCCTTGCCCTCCGATCGCCGGACAGGCTTTAGTGAACACTGTGCTTGGCGCTGCGGTGCTCCTACTGGCCTGGGACCACATGTTCATTTCTTGGTTTTGGAGGACTGTTGTGGTCATAGATTTTTAAGTAAAACTTCCCTACAGCAGGAGCTTTGGCAGATAAGCGTCTTTGTCATTGTCCCCTGTTGGTGAACGTGTCCATTCTCCTCGTGTGCTCCTTCAAAGGCCTTGGCCTCTCAGTTCTCATTTGAGAAGGTGCTTCAGTTCTCACTCCTCCCTTGTGTGGGCGTTGGTCTCCTAGCTGTGTGTGTGTTAAAGCCTGTTACCTAGAGCAGCCATTCAAGATGGCAGGATGAGCAGCTGCTACTGTTGAGTGTCCCTCTGTGTCCCCCCACGCCTCATGTGGGGATTGCTTCTTTTCCATTGAGCTCAGCTGCACATTTCAGAGCAGTTCTCAGCCTTGGCTGCCCACTAGAGTCACCTGGGAATCTTCAGAATTTCCCAGTTCCAGGCTGCATCCCACACCCAACTCATCAAAATCTCTGGGGTGAGACCAGGATGTTGGTATATCTCCCAGGTGCTTCCATTGTGCAGCCAGGGATGGGAAACACTGATTCAAAATGATACCCTATTTTACCCAGTAACTTGTGTGTTGTGTGTATTTGTTTTTTTGTAGTGGGAGTGTTTTCAACTCAGCAACATGATGTTATAATTAAAAAACGCCCTGTTAAAATTAGGAAGACAACCAACCTACTATGTGCTATGTTCCACATGTTATCTCCTACAGTCCTCAGAACCATCCTGCAAGTTTAGGTGCTGATTTATTTGTATTTGCAGATAAGAAAACCATGTAACTAGGGGCTGGGGCTGGGGCTTGGTGGCAGAGCCTTTGTGTAGGATGTGTGAGGCTCTGGGTTCAATCCTTAGCACCACATTGAAAAAATAAATAAAGGCATGCTGTCCATCTACGACTACAAAAAACTTTTTTAAAATTTTAAAAAAAGAAAGAAAACCATGTAACTTAGAGAAATGGAATAACTAATCCTAGGTCACATAGCTCACAAATAGCAGAACCAGATTTGGGCCCATTTTGCTGAGATGTATGTGAAATAGAGCTCTACCCCCCATACAAATTATTTAAAGATTAGCTCTTGGGTCAGAACAGGGTCTAGATACCTGTTGAGTTTACTTATGGAGAATATTTCATCTCCCATAATGCCAGGATTGGTACTTATTTTCTTTTGAGGAGAACAAACTGATTTAAATTGTTATTTTTAAAAAAATTTAACTTCTTTTAGTTCATTACTTTAAACAACCCTTGAGTAAATAATTGCATGCTTCTTTTAACTTTGTCCTGTGTCATGAGGGGGTACTTATATATTACTATAAAATAATATATTTACTTGTCCCTCTTCAGCCCACCTCCTTAATCCATGTGGAGGGCTGAGTGTGAGCTCTGTGTGTGTGTGTGTGTGTGTGTGTGATGAGGGTAGAGGGACAGGGACTGTCCCTGTGAGTGAGAATAAAGAACTGGAGATCCAGGTGCCCAAGCGGTTCTCTGTCACACTAGGTGACTTGGGGGAGTGGTGGGGAATTGGGACTTGGAACCTTTTGGTCATTCTCTCCCAGTGAAGCCCTGTAGGGTGTATTGACTCTTAGTGACAGCGTCCTCTCCACCCTCCCCAGTGATACAGGCTTGGGCTGTATGCACCTGTGTCTTTTTTCTTGACTTGGCATTACTTTGGCCCTGGATCCATGGGGATAAATGACTTTTGGGATGGTCACATGGCCTTTATCTTTGCCCAGAACCAAGAAAAATCCCCGCATTCCCAAAGCATAGGAGTGTTGCACTGCCTCTAAGTCTTTGTCTTTGTCACCAGCAGCTCTTCAGTTGGCTCTTCTGTCCGTGTGCTGCCACCACCATAAGCCTGCAGGATGGCTGCAAACAAGAACAAGGGCCAGAGCTCCTTGGCCCTTCACAAGGTCATCATGGTTGGCAGTGGAGGGGTCGGCAAGTCGGCCCTGACGCTTCAGTTCATGTATGATGAGGTAAGACCCACTAGCACACACTGCCTGTGTGGACTCACTGGCTGTGGCAGTGTCCCAGCCATGTTTTGGTGCCCTTCCCACCATGTGCGTAGGGGTTCCTGGAACAAATTTGTGTCAAGATGGCTTCTGAATAGCTTTCTAGGGATTTGGGTGCTGATTTAGATAGTAACTTCAACTCTTGCAGGTATGTGAGGAGTCTCTGCTCATATTTCCATTGTTCTTTGAGATTTCTTTATGACGGGAGTAAGGGAGGAGAGGCCTTGTATAGGTGCTATAGTTTGGATCTGGCATGTTCTCCAAAGGCCCATGTGTTAAATCTTGATCCCTGTCCTGGGGTGTTATCAGCAGGTGGTGGAATCTTTAGGAAGTGGGGCTTAGCGGGAGGAAGTTAGGTCATACGGAGGTGTGCCCTTAAAGGGGATATTGGGACCTGGCCCCATCTTGTTTCTCTCTTTGGCATCCCAGCTGCCAGAGATGAGCACCTTCTTTCACCTTGTGATCCCACCATGACGTGCTGCCTCACCACAGGCCCCAGAGCAACAGGGCTTACTAACCATGGACTGAAACCATTAGCCAAAAATAAACCTTTCCTCTTTTAAGCTGATTATCTCAGGCATTTTATCACAGCATTAGAAACTGATTAACAGCAAGTACTTCTAAAGAAAATGCTAGATAGTTAGGTTTATGCCTAGTCAATGCAGGGAGAGAAGGACAAGGGAGCTGAGTTGTCCTAAGAACCTAATCTTTTCCTAGTGATGGACATCAAGTTCTTGATTCTCTATGCAGCAAGGTAAAGCTTGTGCCATCCTTGCCCAACACTTTCATTACTTACTTCATATGGATAATATGAATGGTGTTGAGTCCACTATGAAAACATAGTCTTGATTCCTGTGGCAACCAGAGTTCCTTCTGAATGGCCATTAGCTGGAACTTCAGGTAGAGGGCGTTTTCAGAGCAAAGCCTACACCTCAGAGCCTTTCCTGTGTATGGCATTCACGCAGGTGTATGTTCTGTGAAATTTGCCAAAGAGAGATACTAGACCACAGTTGGCAAAGATCATTATCTTTCTACTAGACTTTCTTCTGCCCCACTTCCTCTTCTGTTGGGTGCTTTTGGAGTGGCCATGGGCATTTCAGTATCTAGCTGAGGGAGTTCAGTTAGGGATAGGGGTTAGTTGGGGAATACTGGCATGTGCGTGTGTGTCTGTGTGTATGGAGTCTCTTCAGTGCATGGTTAACTTGTGGCTGGCTGTGGGAATATTCCTGCCACCCACTGTGCTGACTGACTGGGGTCAGGGCTGGGAAGAACATGTCCTATGGTACCTGGTACTGCAAATGTGGGGTTGGTGGAAAACTAAGTGGCAAAATACGTGGAGCTAGCAATTGATCTGGAAAGTTCTTCCAGATCTTACAGTGTAACTTCATAGATGATTTCTTGATGTGACAGTGTGTTTGTCCCTTTGTATCTGTGAAGGATTGGTTCCAGGACCCCCCAAAGATTCCAAATTTATAGTCTCTTTATAAAATGGCATAGCATTTGTACATAATCTACACATATCCTCTCATATACTTTAAATCATCTCTAGGTTGGTTATTTATTTATTTATTGGTACTGGGGATTGAACTCAGGGGTACTCGACCACTGAGCCACATCCCCAGCCCTATATTGTATTTTAGTTAAAAATAGGATCTCACTGAGTTGCTTAGTGCCTTGCCTTTGCTGAGGCTGGCTTTGAACTTGTAATCCTCCTGAGCTGCTGGGGTTACAGGTGTGTACCACCATGCCTGGCTCTAGGTTACTTATAACACCTAACACAACATAAGTGCTATGTAAATAGTTGATACATTGTTTATAGGAGAAATAATGACAAGAAAAATAAGTGTACATATCTGTATTTTTTTTTTCTGAATATTTTTCATCTGTGATTGGTTGAATCCACAATTGGGAAACCCATGGGTATGGAGGGCAGACTACAGTACTAAAATTTCCATTACTAGTAATGTCATGTACTTGTGAAACTGAAAAAAACCTTTTCTATAAACTGTCAATACAAGAGAAATTCCCATCAACTATGGCTAAATTATTTTTAATTCTTTATAGAAAACATTTCAAAGTTGTTGGTATATGTCAAGATAGAGTACATAGCAAATTTTTAGAAAGGTATTCTAAAGATGTTAGGCGATTAGTAACAATATTATATTTTCCTGGATTTTGTGATGTCAAAATTTGTACTAGTTTTCTATTGCCATATAATACATAACCATGAATTTAGAAAATGTATGTTGAAAACATACATTTCTTGTCTCAATTTCCATGGGTCAAGAGTTGGAGTGTGAGCCGGGCGTGGTGGCTCAAGCCTGTAATCCCAGCACTTAGGGAGGCTGAGACAGGAGAATCGCGAGTTCAAAGCCAGCCTCAGCAACGGCGAGGCGCTAAGCAACTCAGTGAGACCCTGTCTCTACATAAAACACAAAATAGGGCTGGGGATGTGGCTCAGTGGTTCAGTCCCCAGTACCAAAAAAAAAAAAAAAAGAGTTGGAGTGTGGCCTCTGCTCAGTCTCTTAAGGCTCCAGTCAGGATGTTGGCCAGGGCTGTGATCTTGTCTGAGGCTCAGAGTTTTCTTCCATGTTCCCTGCTTATTGGCAGAGTTCAATTGTTTGTGGATGAGGGACATAGGCTCTCACTTCTGTAGGTTGCTCACAGTCCCCTGCCACACAGCCCTCTGCATGGGCAGTTCATTCCATGGCAGCTGTCTTTTTCAAGGCCAGCAGGAGACTTTCTAGGATCTTCTCAGCTAATATAGTCTTATACAGTTGTTGCTTGGTTCATTCAGTCCACTTGTTTCAGAAATAGGTATAGTGCATGGAAAACTTGTAAAAATATATGAATATGAGCTCAAACATGTTTTAAATATAGGAATATAGATAAAAATAGTGGCAGGAAAAAAATAATTACCCATCATAAAAAATCAATGCTGTCATTGAGAAACCCTTTTGAGATTGTCTCTATCCATTTTCTGTTGCTCCTGTGACTGAGAAATTTATAAAGAAAAGAGATTTATTTTGGCTCATGGTTCTGGGAGTCCAAGAGCATGGCCCTGCATCTACGTGGCTTTTGGTGTGGGCTGTATGCTGCTGCATGCATGATGGAAAGCAGAAGGGCAAGCAGTAATATGCCAAGAGAGGAGGGTACAAAGTGGCCGGTAGGTATGACAATCTGCTCTCATGGTAACTAGCCCACTCTTGCAGGAACCACTTTCTTTCCTTTGTGAGGGTGGATCCCTCATTGTTTAACTGTCTTGTAAAAGTCCTATCAGCTTGCAATACCCTTCCATTGACAACCAAATTTCAGCATGAGTTTTGGTGAGGATAAACCACATCTAAATCGTAACAGCTTTGGCAGATTGGAGAATGGAGACTCCTGCAGTGCAGGTGATTGAGAGGCCTCAGGATGCCAAATCCAAGGGCAAGTTCAGATATAGAGTCCAAGTCCTTTGTGAGACTAGGACCTATTTTATAGTTCAGCACTGCTGCTAATGCCTAGTCTGGATTTGTGTGTGTGTGTGTGAGAGAGAGAGAAGAGGGGAGGGGAAAGATGCAGAAAAATCAAGATGTTTTCTCTCCTTCATAAAGACAAAGGAAAGCTATGCTTTACTTTAGTCTGTTTTTCTTGTGGGCTAACATTATTTGAAGATCAGAAAGTGGTGTTATTGAATAAATGGTAAAATAAAATCAGGACAGAGAAAGAACAGAATTGATGTGTATCTGGGGGTAGTCTTTAATTGATTTTCTAAAATGCTGTTGTGTAGTACACTTGAAATGTGGCTAATGACTACTGTATCAGCAAATAGCTCTGGGATCATACTTTGCTTAGTAACTCAGTAATTATAATTTGCTTATTGAAAGTTTCTTATTTTTCTTTAATGTTACAGAGGCTGGGGTAAAGAGGATGCTGAGGGGAATTAGGATTCAGGATACCTGTGGCTATTATGCACTTGAATGTGGCCGTAGGCTGCAATATTGGGCAGGATAGTTCTAGAATCATAATTTTGGAGCTTGAGGAGACCCTGGTGGTGATTCTTAACCATAGCTTGAAATACACTCTCCTTTTTTTTTTTTTTTTAAATTTTTTTTTAGTTGTAGATGAACACAATATCTTTATTTATTTTATGTGGTGCTGAGGATCGAACCCAGTGCTTCACATATGCAAAGCAAGCCCTCAACCGCCGAGCCACAACCCCAGCCCCCACTCTCCTTTTTTAAGAAGTGCCTTCTGAATAACATTTCTGGGGCTAAGCACTAGACCTCCATTTCCATAATGCTCTCCAGGTGCTTCTGATTTGTGGCCAGGTGTGATAACTCCTACCTGAGAGATCATGGAGTCAAGCTAGACTTCACAGAGAAGGACACCGGGTCTTATGCTTAGGAGGCCAGCTAACTAAAATCTCATGGGGTACGAAATTCTTTGTTCCTAGTCCAGTGCTTTACCCTTCGTTAAAAATGTTTTAGCTGATCTGATGGGATTTTAAATGAAAATTTGACTATGGAAGGAGCCAGTCTTTATTCTTTTCTCTCACTTTGACAGTAATTAAAGGGAACTGCCAGTGGGGGTGATGAGAGATTTAAACTTTCTAATCCTTAGCCTAACATACTTGAAGATTGTGTTAGTAAGTTTCTGTTACTATGACAAATACCCGAGATAATAAATTTATAAAGAGAAAATGTTTATTGTGGCTCAGTATTTCATTTCTGTGATCAGTTGGCCCTGGTGTGTTTGGCCTATGACATCCTGGCAGGAGTGCCTGGTGGAGAAAACCATTCACTTCATGGCTTGAGTACAAAAGAGAGAAGAGACTAGGGTCTCACAGTCCTTTCAGGGGTGTATTCCCAGGGACCTGCAGGCATCCACTAGGCCCCACCTCTTAAAGGTTTACTGCCTCCCAGGTGGCCCCATGGACTGGGGACAAAGCCTTTAACACGTGAGCCTTGGGGCATATTCCAGGTCCAAAGGATAGCAAAGATTTTTAGCTTTTTGCTTTTTCTGGGAAAGTGAGAGTGGAGATGAGGATGCTTGGCAGCAGCCACTTCAGACTCAATCTCCCCCACAGTCATCCTAGAGATGGCTCAATAAGAAAGGGTATGGGGGCTGGGGTTGTGGCTCAGTGGTGGAGCACTTGCCTAGCACATGTGAGGCACTGGGTTTGATCCTCAGCACCACATAAAAAATAAATAAATAAAATGAGGGTATTGTGTCTATCTACAACTAAAAAAAAGTTAAAAACTACGAAATGTTAAAAAAAGAGAAGAGGTATGTGTGAAGTGTGCCTTGGATCTGTGTGTCTTGGGCATCTGAAACTGAATCACACAGAGGTTTGCGGGGCCAATAGAGGATGAATGTGGTTCATATTAACAGAGACTTTGGTGATTCTACCTGAAAAATGTCAGCATAAAGGTTGCAATAGAATGTTCTGATAATCCCAGGCTTTGCTCAGTGCAGAGCTACGCGGGTATGTCTGGAGATTCAGACTTCCTGTGTCAAAAGGATCAGTGAAACTGAGGCTGGCTTTCTTCTTAGAAGCTCAGAAACACACAGTTGAGATGTATATAGTGGTACGCAGAGATTCTGAGTGATGGAGGGGTGGTGGTTTTGTCTTTTTTTTTTTTTTGATTATGTATTTGTCTCTTTGGAAAGTTAAAAGGACAGATACTGTTGTAAAGCATACATAAGTTTTCACATTATAATTGTTAGTATGAAGTTACGAACCCAGGATTAAAATATTTTAGGATTTTTTTGGAGGACTACTGAGGATTGAACCGAGGGTCTTGTGTGTGCTAAGCAAATGCTCTATAACTGAGCTGTATCCCTAGCCCACGATTTTAGGATTTTTATTTTTAGATTTAAAATCATTTGAACTGGTAGCCATTAATTGATAATATCAGCCCCCTTTTAGGAGTGTTCTTTGAAGGACCCTTACATTCTGTTTATATTTGCAATTCAGTTTTTAGATTATAAATTTTTGTTACAACTTTAAGTATAATTCACATAGCATGAAAGCCACTCTGTTAAAGTATATAATTCACTTCTTTTGTTTATATATGAAGATGTGCAACACTCACCGTTGTCTGAACTTCATCACTCAAGAAAAAGCCCTTATGTGTTAGCGACCACACCCATTACTACTCCCTTCTCTCCTGCCCCTGTCCTCTCGCAACCACTTTCTGTTCAAATGGATCTTCCTATTTTGGACATTTCATATAAATGGAGTCATATAACATGTCACCTTTGTCTTTCACTTAGTGTCATGTTTTGCAAGTTCATCCATGTTGAGCATGTAACAGTACTTCATTCCTTTTTTAAAAAGTTGTAAGATTCACATAAAACTTCCTCTTTTAAAGTGTACAGTTTAGTGCAGCCTATCTGGAAAGCAGTATGGAGATTCCTTAAAAAACTTGGAATGGAACCACTATTTGACCCAGCTGTCCTACTCCTCGGCCTATACCCTAAAGACTTAAAAACAGCATACTACAGTAATGTAGCCACTTCAATGTTTATAGCAGCACAATTCACAATTGCTAAACTGGAAGCAACCTCGATGTCCTTCAATAGATGAATGGATAAAGAAACTGTGGTATATATACATAATGGAATATTACTCAGCAATGAAAGAGAATAAAATTATGGCGTTTGTAGATAAATGGATGGAATTAGAGGACATCATGCTAAGCGAAGTAAGCCAAGCCCAAAAAACCAAAGGCCGAATGTTCTCTGATTAGTGGATGCTGATACATAAGGAGGGGAGGAGGTGGGGAGCATGGGAGAAATGGAGGAACTTTGGATGAGATGGAAGAGGTGGGGGAGGGGAGGGGAAATGGGAATAGCAAAATATGGTTGAATGAGAGGGACGTCACTACCCTAGGTGCATGTATGAAGACACAAATGGTGTGACTCTATCTTGTTTGCAACCAGAGAGATGGAAAATTGAGCTCTATATATGTACTACGACTTGAAATGCTTTTAAATAAATAAAATTTTTAAAAAATGTACAGTTTAGGGGCTGGGGTTATGGCTCAGTGGTAGCGTGCTCGTGTAGCATGCATGAGGCACTGGGTTCGATCCTCAGCACCACATAAAAATAAAATAAAGATATTCTGTCCACCTATAACTAAAAAATAAAATATAAAAAAAATGTACAGTTTAGTGGTGTCTAGAATATTCACGGAGTTATGAAACCATCACCCCTATCTCATTCCAGAACATTTCATCACCCTGAAGGAAACCCCATATCCATTAGGAGTCATTTCCTATTCCTCATCCCTCCAGCCTGGGCAACTACTTGCTATCCACTATCTAATCTATTTTCTATCTCCATAGATTTGTCTGTTCTGTATATTTCATGTAAGTAGGCTCATACAATATATGGTCTTTTGTGCTGGCTTTTTTTACTTGGTAGAATTCGACAAGGTCATCCAAGTTGTAACATGAATTGGTACTGCATAACTTTTTTTTTTTTTTTTGTACCAGAGATTTGAACTTAGGGGCACTCAACCACTGATCCACATCCCCAGACCTTTTTTGCATTGTATTTAGAGACAGGGTCTCTGAGTTGCTTAGGGCCTTGCTAAGTTGCTGAGGCTGGCTTTGACCTTGCAGGATCCTCCTGCCTCAGCTTCCCAAGCCGCTGGGATTACAGGCGTGCGCCACTGCGCCTGGCCTACTTCATTACTTTTTATGACTGAATAATATTTCATTGTTTGGATGGGCCACGTTTTATTTTTCCACCAATTGATGGACATTTGGGTCGTTACTGCTTTTTGGCTCTTGTGAAATAAGTTGCTATGAACGTGAGTGTTCAAAATGAAGATATCTTAAATCCTTTTGAGTGTATACTTGGGCATGTAATTGCAGAGGCATGTGGTCACTGTATTATAATACTTCGATAAACTGTTAATCAGTTTCCCATAGCATCTGCATCATTTTTCACTCTTACCAGCAATATTTGAGGGTTCCAGTTTCTCCATAATCTTGACAACAATTGTTATTGTCCCTTCCCCCTTTTTTTTTGTACTGAGGATTGAATCTAGGGGTACTTTACCACTGAGCTACAGCCCCAGACCTATTTATGTTTTGAGACAGGGTCTTGCTGAGTTACTTAGGGCCTCACTGAGTTGCGGAGGCTGCTTGAAACTTGGGATCCTCCTGCCTTAGTCTCCCATGTAGCTGGGATTTCAGATATGGGATGCCACACCTGGCTTATTGTCTGTCCATTTGTTATGGGCATCCTAGGGGTTTGAAGTGGTATCTCATTGTGGTATGATTTGTGTTTCCTAGTGATGAATGATGTTGAGCATCTTTCTATGTGCTTATTTGCTCTTTGTTTATCTTCTTTGGAAAATTGTCTATTTAGATTCTTTGCACCTCTTCCCCCTTTTTTTTTGGTCCTGAGGATTGAGCCCAGGGCCTCATGCATGCTAAGCCTATGTGCTACCAATAAGCTACACCCCCTATCCCCTTTGTCTGTTTTTAATTGGGTTATCTCTGTTTTTATTGTTGAGTTTCAAGAATTCTTTATGTATTCTAGAAATAAATTCTGTAATAGACATGTGATTTACAAGTGTGTCTCATTCTCTGGGTTGTCTCTCACTTTCTTGATAGTGTCCTTTGAAGTGTGAAAAATTTTAATTTCAGTGAAGTACAGTTTACCTGTCTTTGTTGCTTGTTCTTTTGGTATCATATCTAAGAATCCATTGCCAAATCCTAGGTCACAAAGACTTACACCTGTATTTTCTTCTAAGAGTTTATAGTGTTTATTCTTTTTTTTTTTTTTTAATATTTTTTAGTTGTCAATTGATCTTCATTTTATTTATTTATATGTGGTGTTGAGAATCGAACCCAGTGCCTCACATATGCTAGGCAAGCGCTCTACCACTGAGCCCCGGCCCCAGCCCCGTGTTTATTCTGTTTTTGGTACCGGAGACTGAACTCAGGGGCACTTGACCACTGAGTCACATCCCCAGCCCTACTTTGTGTTTTATGTAGAGACAGGGTCTCACTGAGTTGCTTAGTGCCTCGCCGTTGCTGAGGCTGGCTTTGAACTCGCGATTCTCCTGTCTCAGCCTCCCTAAGTGCTGGGATTACAGGTGTATGCCACCACGCCTGGCTTGTTAATTCTTATACTTAAGTATTTGATCTATTTTGAGTTAATTTTTGTATGTGGTATGAAGTAGGGGATCCAGCTATACTAGTACCATTTAAGTTTTAAAAGTACATTATCCTTAACTTAGGTTATTTCTTGATTTTTAGAATCAGTTATTTTATACATACCAATATAAAGAAAATAGCTTTGAAATAATATCATTACTGAACAATAAAACCACTGAGAGGACGTTTAATATTTCTTTGACTTTTTTGTCCTAAGGTTTTTTATTAATGGGATGCATTATTTTTAATATTTATTTTTTAGTTGTAAGTGGACAAAATGTCTTTATTTTGTTTTTATGTGGTGCTGAGGATCGAACCTAGTGCCTCAAGCATGCTAGGCAAGCACTCTACCACTGAGCCATAGCCCCAGCCCCAATGGGATGCATTTTTGACAATACTCATCTAAAGTCTCATAAATTAATTAAATTCTTTTTCTGTGTGCCTTCACTAGCAAATGAATATTCAGGTAGGCTCATTGGCTTCAGTTTTTCTGTTTAACAGCTTTTAATTTTGTTTGTCCTTTCAAGGTGTCTTTTTGACAAATACATAGGTATGTTAAATTGCTGTCCCTGTTTCCTTGTGCAGAAGGCTGTGATGTTTTGGAGCTCTCACTGTGTCTGTGGCTGCACAGTGTCTTGTGTGAAATCCTATCTCTGGGCATTTGGGATGTTTTTAATCTTCTGCAGTTACACTCAGTGCTGCAGTGAATTACTTTGTACGTTCTTGCGCAGGCTTTCTGGAGCTTAGATTCCTAGAAGCAGGATAGCTGAGACAGGGGTAAAGAATTTCTCTCATTTTATCAGCTGTTGACAAATTCTTCCCCAGGGGAATTGTCCTGTTTTCCACTCCCACTAGCAATGTACCAGAGTGCCTTTCCCCTAGAGTATGTTGTCAGACTTTTGGAATTTTGCCAGCTGGTTGGTGAAAAATGGTGTCTCAATTTTAATTTTAATTTTAATTATGGATCAGGAATTTGATTTTCATTTTTTTTTTTAACTAGTGAAGATGAACATCTTTCTATGTGTGTAGCACCAGGTATCAATTTTTCAGTGAATTGTTATGTCCATTGGCCACTTTTCCCTAATGGATTGTTGATATTCTTCCTCTGTTTCTAGAAACTCTTTATATATTAAATACATTAGCTCTTGTAATATGGATTCAAATATTTTTTCCCGTTTCTCATTTGCCTTTGTTTATGGTGTGTTGTGCTATGCTGAAAAATTTTTTTTACAACTTTTTAAAAAAAATTTTTTTAGTTTTAGGTGGCCACAATACCTTTATTTATTTACTTATTTTTATGTGGTGCTGAGGATCAAACCCAGTGCCTCCCGTGTGCTAGGCCAGTGCTCTACCACTGGGCTACAACACCAGCCTCTACTTTTTTCTTTTTTCTTTAATTTATCAATTTTTTCTTACATGGCTTCTGGATTTTGAGTTCTAGTTAAAAAGGTCTTTTCTACTTCAAGGTAATAAAAGGATTTTGCCCATTTTTTTCTTCTAGTACTTGAGCGGTTTTCTTTTAATCTTTGACCCATTTGCACCTTTATCATATTGTAAGCCTCTTGCTAAATTACTTTTCAGGTGATTTAAAAAGAATTTTTTTTTAGTTATAGATGGACACAATATCTTTATTTTATTTATTTATTTATATGTGGTGCTGAGGATCGAACCCAGTG